>AYLM01000125.1:0-39400 GCA_001625345.1 Cairneyella variabilis | reverse complement strand
GAGGAGAGAAGGAAAGAGGGAACGCACCTCTCGCGTTGACGAGCTGGAGTTCGTCGTAGTTCCATAGTTTTGGTTGGATGGGTTGTGCTGAGGATGATGATGCAGCCATCTTGATGCAGACTTTGGACGGGAGATGAATCTCCTTTGGCGATACCTCGAACACTCCGAGTTGGAGAGAGAAATTAGATTCGCCGGTTACCCACGATGTTTGCGATAGGAGAACATACTTGCTAACATTCCACCCATCCTCGAGGGTAAATATTGGATCCATATGCTGGAATGTAAGCGAGATGACAACAGCATTCCCAGAAAAGTTGACTATTGAAGTAAGGAATGTATTGGGAATAGGCAACTGAATAACCGAAGTCGAGTTTTATCACCGAAACTTGAGAGTAGTAAAAACTTTCAACCGAGCAAGACACCTGGTTTTATGTACTTCCAGTGATAATAGCAATGGAAGACGTCAAAAACAGCATCATTACGAGACATAAGCGGAAACCGACAATAGGATGTACTTACTCTAAAACACAAACGTCGCAAGAAGTTCGGCTTTTATCAGAATAGCTGTAGATGAAGACATTTTGCCAACTTTAGACATTTCAACTCGTTTCGTTATGCGTACGACGTGAGTCTTGCTCTTGATGATTTTGAAACTTGCGAATTTGAGAAGATAGGTGTAACAAATTGATCGGAGTATGTCCTGCAATGGAGTTTGCAAAAAGAGGTGAAATGAAATGAGACGATGCTGGTCTCTTTTATGCATTAGACGAAACGTGTTAGCAGGTGATATCGCTTGTAGCGTCGGAGACTTGGAAGAAGGCTTCTTCTTTTCCAAGAAAAGACAGTACCGCTGGCTACTAGAACTCGCTTATGGGGTTGACAAGAAGACGAAGCAGAGAGTCGACCAGAAACTATTCTGGTAAGTACTCAAAAGAAGACTACACGCATAATCACCGAGAAACTCACACAGCCAAAACTCGCGGTATCATTCTTATCAACGCTTATAATGCCAAACCAAAGCAGTCCTCCGTCTTCGTCCGCATACTAATCTAACCATGTGTATATTTTCCACCACCCAGAGTCCGGATTCTTAGTTCTCATCACCCACCAAGTTCGTGCCCTCCCTCAAGCCCTCGACAACAAGGTCATGGCCCTCTGCTCGGCGGTAGATATCCTTCACATCATCTGTGGTGGTCTCAAAGTGACTGGTCGCGTCGTAGCTCTTGGAGATGAAGATGTTGTCATTTACACCGCTCTCCAATGGCTCGTAGAGTGGGATTGGTGGACCCTGAGATACTTAGTGAAATGATCCAAGAGGCGAGAGAGATTTAATAGCCTACCATGAACTTCTCCTCAATCTTGCCAAGACGCTCGAAACCAGGTGCCAACTCGAGGTGGTGGTTTGCCTTTGTCTCAGCGATGGTGGACACAATGGCGATATAGTAACCCTTGGGGCAAACGCTGTGAGCGCTTGACACAACAGCAATGTAGATGTCTGACCAGAATTAGCAAACCCACTGGGACGTTTGACATAATGAACATACCGTGATTTCGTCCGACCTGGGACTGAGGAATGATCAGCTGACAAGAGTCGCTGTTGTCAGTTCCAGCCAAGGGGTGGTTCAGAATACAGATAGCCTTCAAGACGTGTCCTGTGACCTGAACCTTGCCAGGGAAGTAAGAAGGATCAGCCAAGATCTTCTTCGCCTTGGTCGTGAACTTCATGGGTTCCTCTCCACCTCTATCTTGCATGGTAGCCTTGATGCCAACTGCCTTGGAACCTTCATAGATGACCTCGTCAATGTTGGTGTTGAGCATATAGGTTCCGCCATAGATAGCAGACAGACGAGCAAATCCCTGAGGCAGCTCGCCGAGACCGTAGAGTGGGTAGATGTATGGTGATTTGCCGTATCTCGACACCGAGTTTCCATACAATCGAATGCGCTCGATAGCCTCTGGGGCACGTCCCTTCTCATTGATGTACTCGTCGGTTTGGTAAAGAGCCATAGCATGGCCGATAAAGTCCCGAGTTCCAGCCTCAAGTCCGAACTTGTCATAGACATCCTTCATCGTGCAGGTGTTGATTTGGAGACCTATTCTGCTTGTCAGTCTCGCCTACTTCCCAAGACTGGCAATACATACCCTTGTGGCTAGCAGAATCTGCCTCGTTAAATGTGCCAATCCATTCAATGAAAGACTTCATTCTCCTCTTCTCGAATATGCCCATCAACGAGGATCGCAGCGCTTCACCAGCGTCTGAAGGAACCTTTGCAACCGTCGCCTTGGCTCCGGAACCCTGCTGCACATAGCTGCCGGCTACCTGCTTGAACTCAAGGTATCGTGTGACATCGGTAGAAACGAGGATATTGGTCAATTCGCCACTGGACATCAGGAGCTTGGGAACAAGGTCAATGTTCCAGTCATTGACGCGGCCGTACTTCTTCCATGGCTCCTCCCCCTTATTGTAGTTTCCGTACATTTTGAACAGCTGGCAGATGTCAGATATGGTTGGCAGACACATGCCGACAGACTTACAGCCTCGATATTTACTGAAGCGGCCTCTCTGCTACTTGTCAGCTTGGTCGATACGATGGTAAGATTGGGACTTGCCCTCCATAGTGGTCATTTCTGTCAATGTGTAGGACTTTCTTGCCCTTGACACTCAAAACGCTTTCCAAATGTTAGCATGTGCCGCTGAGACCTTCCATAGAGTCTGCTATACCCCGAGAGCACACATTCAGTCAAACCTAGATGCTGTTAGCAACCTCTGTGCCCCTCCATGCGGGGTCAAGCCGTACCTGTTCCCAGGACGACAACATCATATTCGGGGGCGATCTCATCCATAGCGAAGTCCGATGGATTAGAGTATGGCAAAGAGAGGTATGGAAGCAGTAACAATCAATCAATGATCGGTGAACACAAGCTAGATTGTGTCCCTTCCTTGAGGGGTTGTCGCGGATTGGGCTCGCTAAACTGAGTGGTGACCGCCTTTCCTCAAAGCTTTTGTGTCGGGAAGGTTATGCAAGGGGATCGTGTCAAAACTCTCACTTTGATATGCAACTTGAAGCGGAAATTCTGTCCGTTCCATAGGCTTTTATGGTACAAGGGATTTTTACAACTGCATATTTGCAGATTTCTAAATAGAAAGGATGTTGACAAATGTCCTTAATCCATCCATACACTCAATTCGCAATTCCAAATCCCGGGATAGGCATTCGTATCCCAATGCCTGATAGCTTGCATCCTCTATGATGGCGGCGATGGTCTCTGCTCTGGCTTGTAACCCTGACTGTAATCAGGCTCGAGAGGCATGTCTTTTTCACTGTTGGCTTCGGCCTCAAACTGCTCCTCCTCTGGCACTTCTTCCTCGAAGTAATCCGCTGGCGTGTATGCCCTTCCTTCTCCCGAGAGATCGACTTCCGGATCATCCTTAGCAATCTGCTGTGCATCCTGCCATGAATAATACCTCTCCGTCAAAACCTGCTTAATAGCTCTCTGCGTCAACCTCACCTGTTACTTCCAATTAGCTCTCATGCTCAGACAGAAGCTCCCCAGAATACAGACTTACCCGCACTTCCCTCTGCTTACTCTCATGACTCCCATACCCAGCTTGCAACCTCTGTCTCTCATACGACGCCGTAGCAATGCGATTCCGCTCCTTACAACACACCCACCACAGCGCATGCAGATCCTCCCAACTCTTATGCCTCAGCTCCTCTACACACCAAGCTCTGCCGTGATTCGAATCCTCTTCAGGCGTGTTCATCGGCTTCTCTTTGCTGTGGAAGAAGTCCCATAGTCCGTGATCTTCATCAACCACGACTTTCGAGCGCTTCTCTGGGTCTGTAACAGGTTTCGGGAGAGGAGTTCTGGAGACGGCGAGAGGACGACGGAGACCAGTGCGGCGTTGTGTAGAGACGCCGCGGTCCTTGTTGGCGTCTCTCTTTGGTGCGAGATTCGAGGTTGTGGTTGAGAAGGAGGTGTGCTGTGTAGGGAGGAGTAGAGAAGGAACTAGGAATGTTGGCGGAGGGTACTGTGCTCTGCTTGGTTGTAGAAGCTGCCTTAATGCAGGCCGCACAGCTTTAGAAGTCGACATTGTGAATTTGGGATGTCAATTCCAATGCGCTAACTTGGGATGTTCAGCCTTGATGAGCATCGAATTTTCGAGACGTGTTGACCATGATCCGGCTGCCGTACCGTTGTAGTACGGCCGCGCATGAAGGTCAGGAGTGCACTATTCACGAGTGGCCTCACATGACAATGTACCAATGTATTTTTTTGAGATCACAACACCTGGACTGAAAAATGCCCTTGTCCCGTAACTCGTAGAATGTTGCACATCGCCAATTGCACCGATGCTCCCACATGCTTCGGGAAGGTGAGACTCCCATGCGCGATCGCCACGTTTCCTACCAATGAATATGAGATTCGCCCCTCTAACGGGCCTTTCGGGAAGCTTATGCTGACCACAACCGTGGTCTCAAGCCGTTTAGGAAGCAGGAAACCTGAAATGGAAGAATGCGACGGGAGTGTGCTTCACTTCTGCCGTTGCGGTCTTTTTTTGACAAGTCAGTATTCAGCGATTGGGCGATGTCACGGCTTCTGTCAAGTTTCATTTCGCCACCAACCGTTCCGAGAAAGCAGAATCCCAACAAAAGACACGAATTTTCAAGGGAAATGTGAGAGCGGCGATGCTGCTGATATCCATTCGTAATGAGTGAGATGTCCGGACTAGTTCTATATGACATCCTGTACATACGAGTACATGCAGAACCATTGCTTTTGTGTAACACCAGTCTGACGATAACCTGTCAGGGGCAAAGAAAAATCTGTCCAACGCCTCTAATGCTACAATGCTTTGGGCTCATCGTCTTCCTTATCTGGAGTATGAGAATTGCCACGGGTGGCCACGCCGCTGCAAAACCTGCTATGAACGCCATTCTGTGCTTGCTCGCCGTTCTCGGAGTCCTTCAAGCCGTCATCTCAGGCCATTGAGCTTATCGAATACATTATGGCCGCTGCCTTGACTTGATCACAGGAGTGCGAAAGCGGCGATCTAGTTCCAGTCAAGTATCTCATTTCTTATATTTGGGAGGTTTGATATAAGAGGTCGTTATGCGTGCTGGAATGGCCAATCCAAGAAGGTATAGAAAATGGTCTGAATAGACCAATTTGATCACCATATAAAAGGAAATGGGCACAGACACATAGATCGCAGCAGACCACTTACAATTCCGACGAGACCATTCTGTACGACATGCATTGAGCTGACAGCGCCCCAGTTGCTGGACGCGGAGGCGCTAAAAACAGTTGCGGACGTTGTGGAGCTTGCGAACGCAGAAGATGACTTGATACTGGTAGAGGTGACCATTGAGCTACTCGACGAGCCAGTGAGAGTAGTGAGTTCTCCTGCCACTGCAGAGCTTGACGACTGAACGTCAGATGAGCTTGTTTGGTCGAGATTTGCTGTGAAACGGCAGAAGTGGTCTGAGATCCTGTGATCATAGAGGTTGAGGAGGGGAGTGTTGGCGGTGAAAGAAACAAAGCTGGTCGAGGAAGCGAGATCGGCTTGATAGCCAGGAAGGTAGCTTGGAGAATATGGTCTCAGTTCCCAAATAAGGAGGACAGCCAGGGACTGTGGTTGCTGGTGGCGCTCTTCCACCACCGCAGTCGAGAAACTCGCGAAGCTCCCCTGAGCCAGGCATATATCAGATAAAGCTTGCTCCTCCGTATACGACTGTTTCAGAAGAAGTACAGCCGGAGAGATCAGTTCTTGCAGTTGCAAGGGTAGCCAAAGCGAGGAGGACAAGGGATGAATGCATCTTGAGAAGTAAGCGAGCGTGGAATATAGTGAAGATTTGAAGACAAAGTTGAAAAGTACGATTTGAGGACGACGTCAGCGAGAGTTGAAAAGTTTGCATAGTATGTTCAGGAAGAATTAGAATCAAAATTTGAAAGCGGCACAGGAGATTGAACTTAGGGCTTCGCGAAAGCATTTTTAGATAGGAGCTCAGCAGATTGACATGAAACTCGTGAACAAAGAACATAAGACAGAGATTCACAAAGGTGAGCAGGATGTCCAACGGTGAAGCGCACAAAGATGAAGATATAAAGTCCAGAGCTTTTCAGCCGAATATTTTCCCTTCCTTCAGTACCTTTTGACCGACAACGTAAGCCGGATAGCGCACCAACTCCTTCCCGGAGAGCACATTACTCGTGTGCGCTACCTTGCATTTCACGAATCGCGACTCGGACCTGTAGAAACCAAGGGACTGGGCAGGCGACTTTTGCGTTGCAATTGACAATGGTAGGTTCTCGAGAAGTCTCTTTCTCGGAATGTCATCAGAATGAGCAAAGGTAAAAGGGCTTCAGATGATATATCCAAAGCCCCATCCGAATCAAATACGTGCAGCATTCCACACCCACTTATTGCGGCAAGAGAACCTTTGTGCAGTAGTTTCCGACGCGAGTCATGTCTGGAAGTGGGCGTCGACGGCCAGGGTTAGACTTTGATGGGTTTATGGCAGCATGAGAAAAGCTCTTGGGTCGTCGTCTCAAGATCCAAGAGAGCGGAAACCGCGCGCCTCCCAAAAACAGAAACCATACATTTTTGCGATGCCAGCATATCCCATATCTAAGCTCCAAGCGGCAGTCCCTGCGGATTCGACTTGTCTGAGTTGACAGGCTGGTCCATGCAGGAAATCGCCTCTTTGGTGCAACGTTTACGACCTGGCAGCCAGGAAGAGACCCTGCGTTTACCCGTTGCCCCCTGTTGAAGAGTTTCTGGGAGTGTCACGGGTGACGAAGCTTCACCATCCAAAAAAGGCAGGCTTTTGATACATCTTACAGACTAACACGGTTATCCCTTCCAACACCTTAGCCTTACTATTTGCAAGTGACGACTCGACGTGGCTGTGATAATCCATTGAAATGAGCATCACGGACGTCCTACGAGCTTCTCTCTCAAGTTGATGCCGGAGAGATTCAGAGACATCGCAGACACCGAAGAGGAAGGGGCCATCCCCGGACGCAGCATGTTCTTGGCACGTTTTGCTGGCGAGGTTGGAACAGTCCCTGATCATCACACTTGACGCCTTTGATGATTCGATTCGATGAATGATCTGCTGAAGGATCTGCAATATATTTACTGACATGAGCAGGTTGAAGACGAGTCACGACCTCCTTCGCGGAGCAGGCCGCGTTTGTGGTAAGCCGAACCTGAGAAATTGGTACGATATGCGGTAATATCTCCGAATGTGTAGACAATTGCTGAAGAGCCCATACCCAAAGAAGGGCAAGCTGTTTCTGAAAGCGCTTATTTGAGGTTCGCTCATTGCGTGGCCTTCGGAGATGGGCTTAACTGGGATGAGACTTGAGAGACAACAGTCAGAAGTTGATGGCGTCTTGAATTATTTCATCACATAATCATTATGAATCGGTTGAAGCTCGGTAGACTGGAAACTTTTGCCAGTCTCGGTCCCGACCTGTCTTGACGGCAGTTTGACTTAGATAACAATGGCGTCCTTTGGGAGAAGTAAAGCGAGCAGGAGAGGCTTATGAAGCTCAAAGATAGAGGCCTGGGGAAATACTGGGTACTCGGATCATATAAATAAATTTAATACCGGAGCCAGGAGTTCAGATGGCTTCAGATGTTTCTTTGACAGCTCACCCACATGCGTATCCACCTGAAAACCTTCGTATCCACTCGGGGATTGAGTTTCTGCTCTTCTCGCGCCGGTTGCTGGAACCCTACGGAGTTAATCAAGGCGAATAATCCGTGGCGTGTGCCTCTGATGGGCACCCTTGGTTGCTCGATAAGCTGCCGCAAGCCACATTGCTCCCTCCGGGATGCGGATTCAGCGAGAACTTTTAGTCCGAGGAATAATCAATAATCGTTCAATTTTCTCTCATCCTAGCTTCCTCGCCACGACATCATACGGATTCCTTTTTCATGCGAACACAGGTTGGCTGTCAAAGCCTTTACAAATATCAAACGTAATAATGATGGAAAGCCTCGTATCCAGGGAACGCTGGTAATAATCGTTCACCAAAGCCCTCGCAGCGAGAGTGGCCTGGCGTGACTGTTCGGCATACCTGCCGCTTAGATCGCAGGGAGGCATGCGTCATCGGGATGTGAGAGCGGCACTCAAAAGAAATTCGGTGGCAGGCGGAAAAGCCTCGAAAGTGGACGATGCTCGACGTCTCGTGGGAGGCTAGGATTCTTTAAGTGTGGCTCTCGTCGACGCGAACTATCACGGCCCCCTTTCCAAGCCCCTGGGATCGCTTCGTAAACTCGGAGTACCTTTGTATCCCCTCCGTACCCTGGATGGGGTTCAACCGCTTGTAGAGAGTGAGCATGTTGGAGGTGGTGGCAGATCCAGACACCGCGCTGTGAATTTATTCCACGCTACGATGTCATTGGCGGCCTTAGAATGGTGGCCGGGCTGACCGGCCTTTCTCGGTTTCACTCTTCAGATATCGCACTTGGCGGCATGGGAGCAGTCATGGACGACAAGTACTCGTATGTAACGAGTTGTATGAAGATTGAAAAGTGCCGTTTGAAGCCGTTTCCTTTCTGCGCGTGCTGGAGTAGCAGAACCTTGACCTGGCCGTCGATCTCTTGTTAAGTGTTTGGCGGCCATAGGCTAGGATGTGCGCTTGCGAATGCCCACGTAGTAGGGTGTTTTGCATGCGCTGTGGACTCGTCGTAGCAGCTCAGGCCGGCCAGCCGTGATTTGTACGGCCTTTCCTTCTAGAAGACTAGAGCATCCCTTGAGTCGTCATGTCCAGACGGGCTAGCTGCTTCAGGCCTTGTGTTGATGTAGTCTCTGGAGGAAGCAGTATAGCAGTAGACTTCTCCTGCAATCTCTTAGGATGAAAGGACTGCAACTTGCAATGGGAGCAACCTGGGAGAACGGTGAATGACTAATGACATCGCAATAGCATTGAGAGCACGAAGTCGACGTCGCCTACGCAGAAAGCTCGGCGAAATAGGAGTGACCAGGATGATCTGATAGCGTGGTGCGGTCAAGAATATTCGAACTCGTACTTAGGTACCGGGGAGGTGCGGTAGTGTAGAAAAGTTAGTACTGCAATTAGCTGTGGCCAGTGTTGACAACCCATGGCCGCGAGAAAAACGGGCAAGTCATGTTCTGCAGGCCGGAGCTGTCGTGATCAGTCTGCAGCAAAACGCTCAGGCCAGGAGCCACAGGAACCTGGCAAACATCGGCCTGCTGGCATCCTAAAAGCGGCGCACCTGTATTTGTTGGAAGATTCGTCCTACCTTCTTTCCTTCCTACAGAATTTTTATTATTCTCTCTCTGCTGGTCCTGTCCGACAACACCACCAGCGTTATTTTTCTTTTCCCTCTCAACGCCGCATTCACACTTTGACGACCAATTACTCTCTCCCGTCCAGCAACTGCAAGGCTTCAAGCCCTCTTTAGCTTCCCTCTCGAGGTGTTCACTTGTACATACCTAGGTATTCACGGGTTGGGTGACCCTGTGGATCTTCGGAAGCCTCAGTCGCAAAAAGTCGTCTCCACCACGCGTTTATTTTCCGCCCACCCTTCCACTACTTGGACGGATAAAGTCCTCCTGGGATCCACTTTACGTCTAAACAACAACATTCTTGAGCCTCAAGTACAACGCGATCCATCTCTGTCTCCAGAGAAAGTCAAGACCGTTCGCGATCTGCCTCGACGTCAACTCGATATTGACTCGACCGACCCGCAACCGTGACCGCGCGAACAACTTCAACGCCACAAGAATTCAACTAAAAGTTTTCACGCCTCGACTAGTCGCCGTTGCACGAAGGGTCTTAGAGGTCACATTTCTACCGCGAGTAAACTTTTGAAATAGCTGTGGAGCAGCAATTGAGCCGTTGTTGAAGCATCTTCACATCGAACTAGTGACGCAATTGCGGGTCGAATGGTTTCTTTTCAACAACACGTCTGACCTGTTGCGAATACTTCTATCATGGACGCTTCCCAATACCATGCGAATGGCATGAGTAACAACAACTCCTATTCCTCATTGCCCGGAATCTCTCCGCATCAACTACAGCAGAACTCGAGTCTGCCTCCTCATACGTTGCCTCCTCTGCAGGCCCCTCAACATGCTGCGACCATGCAATCGATGTACGGAAGCGCGCCTCACACTCCCAGAACTCCCGCAACTCCAAACACACCTGGATCTGCGAACAATATGGGTAATTTTCCACAGCTGGGCGCCCAGTCGAGAAGCTATCAGATGATGCCTACAAACAACTATCAGCAACCTCAACAGGGCTATAGAACCTCGTCCTCCATGATGCCACAGTCTTCCACAGCGATGTCCCACCCTCAACCGATCGCGCCAGCTCCAGCACAAGGTCGACTACCTCAAACATTGAGACCAATGCCTCCAAACGGATTGGGTCACATGCAAGGTGGCATGCAATATGGACAGGGAAACATGCTCGCGCAACTTCAAGACATGGAACCACCCACCCACGTTGTAGGCTCTCAGGGTCGTCGAGGCATTCTTCCTAGCGCTCCGGGAAGAGCACCTGTCACTGCCACTGGAACTGGAACAGGCAAGAATGCCATGATTCCTGCGAAGGATGCCGACGGAAAATTCCCTTGTCCTCACTGTACCAAGACATATCTTCATGCAAAACACTTGAAGCGCCATCTTCTTCGCCGTAAGTTGTTCTATTTTTCCGATTAAGAACGTCCCTAATCTCGAACAGATACTGGAGATCGTCCGTACATGTGTGTTCTCTGTCGAGACACCTTCTCTAGAAGTGACATCTTGAAGCGTCACTTCCAGAAATGTTCCATCCGTCGTGGCAACCCCACTGGCGCAAGTCATCTTTCTCATGCTCAAGCTCATTTGAAGAAATCTCACCCCGGCCCTCACAAGAGTACCAACTCCATGTCAAACGAGAACGATCTCATCGGTGTCAACGGAATGGGCGCGCCCGGCGGAATGTCCTTGTTTGGAATCAGTCCCGATGGAAGCGTCCCAGATGCTGGTTCTAATATGACCGCTGAGCAAGCAGAGCAACTCTCGAGAAGCAACAGCATGAAAGGCATCGGTGCCGGTAACGGAGCAGATGGGAGAAGCATGGCTGGTGCTGCCCCAGGCCCAAACCGCGGCAGTTATGGTCAGGGCTATGGCGGTGGAATAGCTAATTCCATGCCGTCTGGTATGAATCCTCCACTCGCGTTCAGTATGCCCAACGGACATCACGGTCTTACTTATAGCCAGGGCTATGATTATGCCTCGCACGGCAACGGCACCCAAGTGCAGCCTCAGTCCTCCGCTGGACAGGATTGGTCGCAAATGTTTCAATCCAACTCCTACAACCAATACAACCCCAATGCCACCAATTCCCAACTTCCCATCAAAGTCGAACCATATTCCATCAAGACCGAACCATCCATCAAATCCGAACCTTACGTCAATGTGAACCCCACAAACAATCTTTTCACTGGCCTTTACCCTGGCATCAACAGTGGTCTTTCTACTCCTACGAATCTTCCAAGCTGGAATCTTCATAACGATCCGATTGAGGAGATCTCCAATCGTCTCGTGTACTTCTGCTTTCCCGACAACCAGATCATTGGTCGCAACAATGATATTAGAAGATACCTGTCTGCCGACAACATCAAGCATTTCTTGGATCACTTCACTAGCTTCCAAGGTCACTTCCCAATCATTCATGTCCCTACATTCCGCATTTCTGACGCTTACGATGGGTTGCTTTTGGCAATGATCTGCATTGGGGCTGTATATTCAAACCGAATGACTCCTGGACAAGTAAGAGAGATGATGGAATTCGTGAAATCTGTCATTGAACGGCATTCCCAAGTCTTTCAAACTATGTCTAGAGAGAATACTGGCGATTCAGGATTTGGAGGCGAGACGATCGGAACAAGTAAGGCAGACCTTGAGCAAATCACAGCTATCTACATGATGCAAATCCTTTTCATCTGGCACGGCACTCCTGTGCAACGCGAGAAAGCTCGACGCGAGTTTCATTTAATTGTCGAAATTGCCAGAAGAGCTGGTCTTACGAAGCCATTGACAGTATCGCCATTCAGCGTTTTACACCAAGCTCACGTCACCGTGGAGAACTTCAATGCAGCTAGCTTCGATTGGAATGCTTGGGTTGAGCAGGAGAAGCGGTCTCGATTGATGTACGCCATCTTCCTACTTGATTGTGGTCTTACAATCTATTTCAACAAGATGCCATCTTTTGATAAAGACGAGATTAGACTTCCTTTACCTGCTAATGATGCTGTGTGGGACTCGACTAGCTCTGCAGAATGCTGGAGAAACCTCGAGGCAAGCCGTCGCTCTCAGCCTGAGAACTGTGCTGCTATTAAGGCCTTGCTGCATGCTGACTGGGATCTTCAACCGAACAGCACCAACTTGTACTCGAAGTTCATTCTAGTTCACGCCTTGCATGTGCAATTGTGGACAGCTCAGAGACAGTTATCTCTTCAAGAATCTGGTCAGGTCAATCCCAACCTGGCATTCCCGACTAGCGGTGCCAGTACGCCGATTGCGCAAAACGATTGGGTGAGAGCTATTGATCCCAGCAGTGGCCAAGGAAGTGCGAACAACAGCGGCCGAGCCACTCCTGTGGACTCTGCCGGTCAATCATCCCAGCAATTGAAGAACCTCAACGTCGCGTTTGACAAATGGAAGAAGGCCTGGGATGACGACATGGCTGTCCAGTACCCGCCGTCTGCTTCGCAATATCGCCGATTCGGGTTCTGCAGAGACGCTTCTCACTTCTACTGGCTCGCAAAGTACTTGTTGAAGAACAATCGAGGATTGGATTGGCAAATGGCTCCCGATCAGCGTTTCACGCAGGTTATTCACCTCTTGAAGTCGGTCAAAACATGGGTCGTGTCAGATAGCGCCAAGCGTGGCGAGGAGCTTGGTTCTGTCAGTGACATCGATAAGGATTATGGAGTGGCAGACTTGACACTGGATATGGCTCAGCTTTTCCGACCTATCAACAAACAGATCGATTCCCCGGTTCCGGGCGTACATACAAACATTGGTGGCAGTATGGGATAGACGCATATGGGCGGTGGCAACTTTATAGAGGACTTTCGCCTCCACGGAGGCAGCATAGCACGGGCGTTTCTTGCATTCACAAATTCCTTTTTCGATTTGCCATCTCGAGATTTGCTCTCGACTCAGACATTTGCACAAACAAAAGTTTCCTCTTTCCTCTTTCTTACATGAATGGTAGGCATTTGCATCTTGCATTCGGCGGCGAAGGCGGAAAGATTGATTGCTTGCGATTCTAAGGCTTTTGCTAGAGGCTGCTGGGTTACGTTGCGTTACGTTCTGATGATTGCGAGGGCAGAAAATTCAATGGATGATTACGGCGCTGCATTTAGACTGGTTGGCTTGGCTGGCACGAGATGCCATTGTTGCCGTTGTTGCCGTTGATGATTGCGCGGGGAGATTGTCTAAGAGGGACGACAGGCTTGCTATGTCGATGAATTGTGCATAGATATTAGACAAGCAAACCACTATACGTTTACACCAGAAACTCTGCTGCGCGTGAATCTTGATGTGTGGTGAGAATCTTAAAAGGTGTATTGTGCCTGTCATGTTCTGGCTTTGTGAACATCGCCTCTATGCAATTTACAAATTCTCGTGAAATGAGCAACAGCTCGAGCCTGACATACGCCACTCAAGATCTGAGCTCTTGGATCTCTACTTCTGACTATCCTTGGGCTCTCCAGGCTCCACCACAATTTCAGAGCCCAATTGTTCAATGGCTCATTGTCAAGCCAGCATTCGACCCCTGATCCGCAGACTGCCCTCGCTTCATTTGCTCCATGCTTCCGCGCTCTCCAACCCCTTTCCTCCATATTTCACTTCTCCAGGCCTCTTCAGACTCCTTATTACCCCAAGAGAGCGTCATTGATTATTCAATCCCGAGACCAGCATGATCCAACCTCAGCTCTTCCCCCTCTCCTCGCGCTCTACAACCGTCAACTTCGGCACGACCTTCTCTAATGCCTCCTTATCCTTTTGACTAGGCTCAAAGCCGAGTTTCTTCTCTGCGCTATCGGAGATGAAGAGGCCTATTGTGCCCCAGGCGAGGAAGGCGAGGCCGACGGTGATGCGCGTGCGAGGGGAGAGGTTGCGGAAGGATCTGTGGGGAAGACTGTCAGTAGACGCTTGTCCCTTGTACTTGTATTATTTTGATAGGTTTGATGATAGTTTGTAATGAGTTTGAGATTTGCGAAGCTGTAAAGAAGGCAGGAAATGCGCGGGAAGGAAAACTTACTGGAAGAACGACATTGTGGGTTGCTGGCTGAGATTGAAGATTCGGAGCTTGAGGTGAGGTCGTGATGCGGTGGGAAGTTCCGAAGCGGGCTGAGATTGGGCTTTGAATGGATGGGATGCCCCGCAATCTGAGCGTCCCTCAAGGTTGTCGAGCTGCAAGCCACCATCTTCTCTTCTCTTGGAGCATCTTCCCTTTCAAACTCTCACACTCATCCGTGGCTTCACCGTATATATTCCTCGAAATTCCTTTGAAACCAGACATTCCTGCTTGATTGGACATGCCTCTGTGAATGCAAGTTTCACATGACCAAGAACGCCCTCTCTTCGCCCTCAACATTCTTCAGCTGGGCTGCCTCGTTTCATGTTCAGCCTCATTTTGAGGTAGTTGTTTAAATTGCTAGAAAGAGCCCCGTATGTTCATTTTTGTTTTAAGTATTTCTCAATGGTGCTTTAAAGTTTTCTTTCCCGTTGAAAGTTGCTCAATATGTCTTTGTCAGACTCTCATCACCACTACCCAAATATATCGAATAGCTGCCCTGGAACCTCTCGAATGGTATCGTTATTGAAGTTCCTGTAGTTTCACCAGAGTCACCATCTTCTTCTCCAGATCTACGGCCCAGGAGCGTTGGACCGAGTTGGTTCTCATTCGGTTCTCATTGTCCGCAACTCATCGAAGTTCAACGCTAAATCAGAGACCCTGAATATCTCAGCAATAATCTAAATCTCAACCTTCCACCAGTCAATATGACAACCTTAATTACTATGGAGTCACTCCCAATCGAACTCCGCCGAGTAATCATTATCCACCTGCCCCTCTCCTCCCTCAAATCCCTCCGCCTGACCTCCAAATCCTGGGCCATCCTCGGAGAAGAATACCTCATATCTCAAGACGTCTACACTTTTCCCTGGCGCTCCGATCTCCCGCGTTTACTCTCCATCTCCCGGCACCCAAAATTCAATTTCCGGGTTCAGGCTCTGCATTTTAATCATGGGGAGGTGAATGATTATCAGTACGTCTAATTCCTATTCTCTTGTTCAATTCAGTTGAGGGATGTGAGGTTGACTGTATACGGAAGTGCTCGTCACAACTCCTACTTCCTCCAATACATGCGCGATACCGAGGACCGACCCACCAGCCTAACCTCTGCCTGGCACGCATACTACGCTCTCCGTGCCCAGAAAGACGAGCATCTTCCTCAATCCTGCGATCCCGCACAACTCACAGCCATATTCTCCCATCTCCCTAACCTGAAATCTGTCCATGTTACCCTGATGACATGTCCATTCATCAAAGAAGACGAGCATCCAGAGCTTTTGCGCGATATATGGCGGATTCCATCCACTCGCCTTTTACCGCGCGTCGCTACGACTGGACGGTTTACTAACATACTTACTTCAGTAGCACCGCATACGTCAAGGATTAGTATCAAGAATCTGTCTCATGATCGACTACCATTTGAATTCTTCGCCCAGAAACCAGCGCTTATAACACAATTCTCCGATGTGTTTAAATCACTTACGAGCTTGACTCTGGCGCTCGATTATTCGGATATGCCGAATAATATGCATGCTATTCCGACTTTTCAGAATCTGAGTCTGTGTATAAGATCCGCTGCTTCTTTACAAGACCTCGATCTCGCTTTCCTTGGGCGGAGGAAAATCAATATCGGACCTCTACTCACCTCATTTGAATACCACAATTACATATTCAAGAATCTACAGAGCGTGGCGTTGAGAGGCGTCATTGGCAGTGAACAAGGATTAGGAGATTTCTTGGTGATGAACAAGGCATGTTTGAGGATTGTACAGCTTGGTGGCCAGGGCGTGAAGCCTCCTCATGCGCCGGTCAATGGAGGTGTGCATTTGAGCGAGGGTGACTTCAAAGGCTTGTTTGAGCGGCTAAGAAGTGAGATGAAGCTTGAGAAACTTGGACTGCAAGGTGACTTGGTGGGACTGGAGAGTGGAGAGAGGTGGATTTTGGAACATGTGGTAGAGGAGAAGGATTTGTGGGAGTTTGTTACAGACTGAGGAAGTCCTTAGGAGTTCGTAAATAGAAGGGTTGAGCGTTTGAGCATGGGAGTTAAGAGTTGAAGATTGGTCAACCTGAGTTTTTGAATTGAAGAGCATATTAAGGGATACTTAATGATAATTTCATGAGAAATTTTTGTCCTTGAGTATTTTTGGGATGGGCAAAGATTTTCTTGTCTATATTTGCCTTTTCGGAATAAATAAGATGTTTTTACTCATGTGTGATTCCGGAGAGAGTAATATACCTGACCAACTGAGTTTCACTGTTTAGCTGACCCGTAGAACATATTTCAAACTACTGTAGTCAAGTGTATTTAAAATCGGTACTTGCCTATCCAGTAGTTTGTATATATGTTCGTGCCAGCATTCCCTGCCTTCAAAATTACCATAAATCACCAAACTCCATCCAAGTAATACCCTCCACAATATTGTATATACACAAGCGCTCAGCGCCTCTCCTCCCACTCCTTCCATTTCCCTCGATACTCACCGCTCATTTTCTCATTCCATCCACCGTCAACGTCTGCGTAATCCTAATACAATCCTCCTCCACTTCACTCTCACTCCCATTTCCTTCCCCCAACCCATCGCCTTTCTCCAAACTTATCTTCCTATTACCTATTATCCCTTGTGTCGAGACCAAACTCACACTCCCCGGCTTCCTCAACCCTAGCGCCTTTTCCAAAAACACCAGTTCTTCACTATCCACTTCCTCATTTAACGCAGTCATGGCACTCTTACTGCTTGTGTGCTGGCGTGAGTGTGAGCGCGTATGGGAGCGGGGTTGGAGTGTGAGTGCAAGTTGGTGTAGGTTTTACTAGGAGAGGAGGAAGAAGTGTGAGAAGAACCGAAGATTGTGGGGAGGTAGACGGAGGAAAAGGGTTTAGTTGCTGGGATTGAGACGCAAATCTGTTTTGTGGGACAGGATGTGATGTATTGAGAGAGAAGGGGGGTGGAAGTGTGGTTTGAAGAAGAGAGGTGAGGCGAAGGAGGAAAGGGATATACGACGCTGACGTAGAGTTCTACAGCGCTAGTAATCTACACAGGCTAGGTCCTACCTGCACTGAAATATCGTCGAAATACAGAACACAGCGCCTTGCACCGAGACCACAATGATAGCTAGTAATGTGACTTTGCGCCAGAAGCTGTTGAACTTGACACCATTCTCCGCACTAGCATCAACATAGAGAGTTTAATCAGAGTACAAGCCGTTCCGAACATCAGCTCAGTCACCATCATCATCTTCAAACCTCCATACACGTAGTCGATTAGTATATCGTACTGCTACTATCAGTGTGCAATTCTGATGGAAGAAAGTTCCCACATACCACATGGCGAATCCAGAGGAACTTGGTATCGGCTAAGATACTGATGAATAATGCTGTTGTGGGAACCTGTGCAGAAGTTCCGTGTGAGTGGCAGCCAGACTATAGAAGGCATTGAGTAGAGTTACGAGAGCAAGAAGTATGAAAACATCATCAGCGCCGAATATGCTTCTTAATCTCATCCGAGTGAATATCCGAATGCCTATAAAAACACATAATATCGAATACAGCACACAATTCAATATAATATTCTTATTCCACCTCGTAATAGGATCGACAAAATTCGGCGCAAGCCATGAAGCCTGCACTTCTGGCGGCGGTATCAACATGCTTGTTTCAATATCAAAACACCCCTGAACGAGAGAGATGGAACTGGGACGAAGCCCAAGCTATCTAGATGCAGATAGAGTTCATGATGGATAAGAGGAGCAAGAAGACAGGACGAGGGTCAAGCCCAGGACCAGCCGACGCTCAGTGCCTCGCGGGCGTTCAGCCACTTGACCACAACCACGAGGAACGGCTCGAATCAAAGACCAGAAGCGGGGGATCAGCCCATGGTAAAACAACGCTTGTCGTTTTCGTGGCGCACCTCAGCTCTCTCCTAGAGCTGAAAGAGTGCCGTTTTGATGCTAGAGAAGAGGTCCGAACGCTGGTGCCACAGCTCGATGCCTCTAATCAGGTTTTAGAGAGGGCAAATGCTGCGGCTGGCAAGACGAGTTGACTCAACCGGCTGCTAACAAGGTGATCGGACGCGACCTTGCGTGCTCTGGCTGAGGGCGAGAGGTCTAGTGAGTGCATGAACGGGCTGTTCTCGAGGTGCGGGATCCCAATGTGGAAGCAAAAAGACCCGTGAGTTTGTTTAGACGTGCGTTTGTGCAAGTATTTTGTTGCGTATATAATGTATCATCTAGCTGCCTATCTTGCATTAGCTACTGTAACAACGTTGAAAGAGCATCTGATGGTCACATTTCTGAAGGGGAGATGAGATGTGATTTCCCCAGTTGTTGGAAAGCAGCCACAGAGAAGGTTCAGACGAACTTTATGTCCATCGTGGCGTCGGATCGGTAAGATTAGCTAGGGTCCAGATATCTGACGGTCTCGATGAGGAAAGGCTGAGGGGGGTAGCTTCGCAGGGTGGCGTTGAGTGGTCTTCGTTTCTATTGAATTTCGTCACGATGTGTGAGAAGTTGGTCTGGGCCGCCCCGCAGATAGGTGTCAATAAAATCCCTTTCAAAGCAATTGTCTCTCATCGAGAAGACTTGCCTCGGTGGCAAGCCATTGACAAGTTATTCGATGCCATCTCCGACAAAAGCAAGTCATCAACGCTAGTGGAGGTCAATGCAGCATCTGACAGCAAGTCATGAGCGACGCCTTGAACTTAAATGGAGGGTCTGTGAGAAACACCGAGATGTTCTGTCAATTATCGAGCGCCTCGGAAAAGGCCCACCGTCAGAAGACGTTGATTACCTGGACGGCGTTTGTCAGTTCACTAGATTATTGCTTTTTATTGTGGTCCGCCGAGAGCGACGGCTCGTACAGCTGATTGTTGAGTCTCGAGGTCGTCATTCGCTTCTATTCTCCTTCCATTTCAAGCACTTCCGGTCTCCTAAAGTAAGGACATCCAGCCATCTTGTCTTATGGAACTTTCCAAGGACCGTGGACGATTTTCCGATTACCTAAGTTCAACATGATCAAAAAAATGACGAGTATTATATGAGTTATCTGATGGAATCGTACCACACTGGCATACTCTACTCTGACGCAAGGGCCCAACCTTCTCGAATAATTCTACCAATATAAACGCCACCATTTTCCAGAAATGGTCTCGGTAGGTGGAATTGATGACAGCGGCTTTGGAATCACACCATAGAGCAAAATGGGAGTAATAGAGCGGTAGCCAAATAACAGATGATGGCAGCACGAAGGTTAGTTGAAAAGTGGTGAGCAGTTATATTTTGCTGCACATTCAAAAATTAGCCTGCACGAGTAGCAGAGAGGAAGTGGTGAAGGGTATTATACCTCTAAGAAAGTAGAAGATGTGCACGAGTTGCAGAGAAAAGTGGTGAGGAGTGGTGTTCTGCTCAGAAAAGCAGAAGTAGGATGCACGAGGGGTAAAGTAAAGTGTAAGGGAGTCTTCTACTTAGAATTGCTGCGCACGAGGGGTGAAGAGGAAGTGGTGAAGGGTTTATTTTGCCGCACATTCGAGAACAAGCCTGCACGAGAAGTAGAAAGTTTCCGGAACGTGCATGGTGAGGAGCAGTTCTCTGCTAAGATAAGCAGAAGTGCTGCACATGTGTACTCTCTCTTCCCTCTTTTCTCTCTCGCTTAAAACTCGAGTTGGTCTCGAGTGGACCCCAGCCATTCCTCGGCGCAAGTACACTTTGAGGGAACAAACTTAGGACGGCAAGAAATCTTTCAGTCACAACAATACCCAGGGAAAGAAGTTTATCAGCTCGAAATCCATCCATTTTCTTCTCTTTCGGGTCATATTCTCATTAAACGAGACCGTGAAGTCGCAGGCAGCTAGCAATCAGCAAAGCAAGCCCAGTCATCTTTAACAGCGCACATGCAAGACCATGCTCGAATTTGGAAACCATCACAAAAATCCATCCACCACCACATCTTCCAACCCCTCCCAACCCTCTCAAACCTCAACGCTCCAAAACGAGAGTGAGATTAGAAGTCGGCTTCCTCCTTACCACTCAAGCGGCTCCTTAATCTCCTCCCCTCTATTTGTCATCGGAACCTTCACCGCCTTCGCCGCCAACTTGCCCCCCTTTCCTCTCTTCAAATACCCACTCCCATCCAACCACGGCGTATTCCGCGTCATCTTCTTCTCAAACGCATTAATCTTATCCTCCATCTGCATCGTCAGCCCGATATCATCCAACCCATTCACCAAACAATGTTTCCTGAACTCTTCAACCTCAAACCCGCATATCTTCTTCCCATTCGCATCCTTGATAACTT
This sequence comes from Cairneyella variabilis, assembly GCA_001625345.1. Taxonomy (NCBI): domain Eukaryota; kingdom Fungi; phylum Ascomycota; class Leotiomycetes; order Helotiales; genus Cairneyella; species Cairneyella variabilis. Next base: position 18,771 of record AYLM01000125.1, on the reverse strand, counting down.
GATTTGGCAAATCGACTTCGATTTCCCTTCCCGCGCGCGCCTCAGCTGCGATAGCGTCCAGATCGGGTTTGGAGGTGATGGCGATGGGCAGCATGCCGTTCTTGAAAGTGTTGTTGAAGAAGATGTCCGCGTAGGAAGGAGCGATAACACATTTGATGCCGAAGTCGAGGAGAGCCCAAGGGGCGTGTTCGCGAGAGCTGCCGCAGCCGAAGTTGGGTCCTGTGACGACGAGGATCTTGGATTTGCGGTAGGGTTCTTGGTTGAGGATGAAGTCGGGCTTTTCGGAGCCATCGGGATTGAAGCGGAGGGCGAAGAAGAGGGCGGATCCGAGACCAGTTCTTTTGATGGTTTTGAGGAATTGCTTGGGGATGATGGCGTCGGTGTCGACGTTTGATCGGTCTAAGGGGGCGGCGAGACCTTTGTAGACGGTGAATTTGGGGAGACCAGCGGATGTGTGAGGAACGGCAGTGTTGGTATGTGGTGAGTTATCTTCTGGTTGGTCGCCGATCATCTCTCGCTCGTCATCATCGGTCTCAACCCGCTCATCAACGTGAGGCTTGACTTCCATAGCGACTGGAGCAGCAGCCTTTCGAGGTGTAGCATTCCGCTCAGCAAGCTTTCTAACGTCTGCGAGCTTACCTACGATGGCACAAGCTGCAGCAGTAACCGGTGAAACTAAGTGGGTTCTTCCACCAGCACCTTGCCGGCCCTCGAAGTTTCGGTTGCTGGTACTAGCACAACGCTCCTTCGGCGACAGGATATCAGGGTTCATGCCGAGACACATACTGCATCCAGCTTCACGCCACTCAAAGCCCGCCTCGACGAATATTTTGTCGAGGCCCTCGGCCTCGGCCTGGTCCTTCACAAGCCCACTGCCAGGAACAATCAAAGCTCGCTTAATGTTCGCGGCCACCTTCTTGCCCTTCACAACTGCAGCGGCAGCTTGAAGATCCTCAATACGTGCATTGGTGCAGGAGCCGATAAAGACCTTGTCCAGAACGATTTCCTCCATAGGAGTTCCAGCAGTCAGGCCCATGTACTCGAGCATTCTTCGGCCTGCAGCCTTCTTCTCCTCGGTTGTGAAAGTTTCCGGGTCTGGGACCTTTCCAGTAATTGGCACAACATCCTCAGGGCTCGTTCCCCAAGTGACTGTGGGAGTGATATCCTTGGCATCAATGAAAACATCAATGTCATATTTCGCCCCGGGATCCGACTTGAGGCTCTTCCAGTACTTAACCGCCTTATTCCACTCATCCGAGCCAAATTTTGGAGCAAGCGGGCGTCCTTTAAGATACTCGAAAGTAATCTCATCCGGAGCCACCATTCCCGCTCTCGCACCACCCTCAATCGACATATTACAGATCGACATCCGGGCCTCCATACTTAAAGACTCAATGGCGGATCCGCAATACTCAATAACCGCACCAGTGCCACCAGCAGTGCCAATCTGGCCAATGGCATGAAGAATGATGTCCTTAGAGCTAACACCGGGAGCCAACTCGCCATCGACTTGGATCCGCATATTCTTGCTGCGCTTCGTAATTAACGTCTGAGTGGCAAGCACATGCTCAACCTCACTCGTGCCAATACCAAAGGCCAGAGCTCCGAACGCGCCATGTGTCGAGGTGTGACTATCGCCACAGACCACCGTCGTGCCAGGGAGAGTGAAGCCCTGCTCAGGACCAATGATGTGCACAATTCCCTGTCTCTTGTCCCCAAGACCAAAGTATGTGATGCCAAAGTCTTTGACATTGTCCTCGAGGGTCATGCATTGGAGTCTGGAGTCTTCTTCCTCGACGAAGGTCTTGATGTCGGAAAGGTTTTTCCGGGACGTGGTGGGGACGTTCTGCGGACCGACAGTCAGTATGCTTACGATTTGGGCGTTGCGATTGGAACTTACGTGGTCGGTGGTAGCGAGAGTGCAGTCTGGTCGTCTGACTTTTCGTCCAGCGAGCTTCAAACCCTCGAATGCTTGCTATGTGGGAATTAGTTTCTGGGCGAATTCCGAAGTGCGGGGCGTTGTTGACTTACAGGTGAAGTAACTTCGTGGACTAGATGTCGATCTGTTGAGATGTCAGTGATAGATCTTCAACTTGAATTCACTTCTGTATACCGATATAAAGTAAAATCGTGCCATCCATTCGCTCATCTACGATATGGTCTTGGAAAACCTTATCGTAGAGAGTTTGCGGTCGACCTTCAGCAGTAGGCATGATTGTAGAGTTCCTGGCGTTGACAGATCGTATGTGAAGGTGTGGAATGAATTGAAGTGAAAGAGAAAAAGAAGAGAAGGAGCGAGGAAAGGTAAATCGTTGAGAGTTTGTCTTGAACAGGGAGCGGGGCCTTGTGGTAAAAGGTTATGATGCTGCTTGGGCAGTGCAGCTTGGGAAAAGTTGCCCGAGATCGGAGCGACGTGGGGTGAAGGAGGCAAGGATTGTCAATCACCGATCACTGAAATGCCAATCAGACTAGCAGCATTACGATCTTACTGCAGTGAATATGCAGTAACGACAAGCAGTTTGAAGATTATAGAGGATACATGAGTTCTTTCTCGGGAAATTACCTTCCGAATTGGGACATGACTTCGTGCGCTTTCAACATATAATCTTACCGTCCTCATACCTGCATACCCCGCCATTGCCTTCTCACCTCAGCATACGGGTCACAAGCTGCTGTACGCAATTGGACAGGATGAGATACAAGATAATTCAGATTACCATTACTCCGATGAAGAAAACCTTGAGCTCTCCTCGAGCTTTGAGCTTCATTGCCACGTTCGATTGCCTGCATAATGAGATATACATGCGTGTCCATGGCCAATGTGCCATACACCGCCAGGCGCCTATGAAATACCGATGCCAAAAGCCTACTTAACGAACAAGCACTAAAGGGTATCATAACCAATATTGACTCTCCTCTTTCAACGCCTCCATCAAGATAGCAAAGGACGGAGCTCCGAAGCACTACATCAGTCATCCTAACCCCCATCTTTCAAGCACCAGTCAGAAATCGCAAGACGGCTCCGAACGTTCTCACAGCCTGTAGTCCCACCCCCATAACCCTCCCAAAAACAACTATTACAAAAAACATGCCCATTATAAAGAGCGCTGCAGCAATCAGCAAGAACATATCCTGCCAAGTGAGCCGCTGCTGTCTCAACCTCCTCCTGATACCGGAATCTGGATTGAAGACAGGTTCGACTATCAACCAAGAATTTTCTGCCATGCTGGGAAGAGCTTGTACCATTGATAGCTGCTGGCGAGCCGGTTTCGGATGCTCCTTGACTGGGGAGACACCTTTCTGCTGTATCACTCCAGCGGTAGCTTTGATGTGCCCACCGGTCGCCTTCCCCGCCTTCTCCGCACTCGGCTCGGGATGCCAGACTACAAGTCTGTCCCCTGCGCGGGTCGGTGATCCTGCACTCGTAGTACCAATGTGTCTTCTCGCCGGATATCTTTTCGCGTCTGTCTTACTCCTCGAAAGATCTCCTATGTCGCCTTCTGCTGGGTATCCTGGCACCCGAATGATATCCTTCGTCTCCTCTATCTTCTGTTTTCTTGTCTTTAGAAGCATGAGTTGCTCGCCTTGCTGAAGCTCCCCTGACTTCTTCACTGCTAGATGGTGCCGCAGATGCTGGAACGCGGTTAGAGCCGCTTTTCGAGCGACCTCTTTCTGCTTCTCCGGGGTTTGAGGGGACGTAGATGTGGATGTGGGTATGCTCTTCATTTCGATGCGTTCTTCTGCTGGGTGGGTCTTGTGACATAATCTTTTGGTACGCTGCTTTGTCTGACCGAGTTGGTGATCCGATGATGTACCGATGTTTGCTAGATCCATTTGGAACGACGTGCTCTGAGTTTCGCTGTGTCTCCTGCTCTGAGGGGAGCTTGACCTCAGCGTGGTTCGAAACTTGAATACCGGTGATGGAGGAGTCACTGGAGCGAGGACCAAGGTGTCGCTCGGGCCGTCGAACTGCGCGGGGAGGCGCCGAGGAAGAACGCATCCAGTAGTGGTGATGGTGGATGTGTTGATGGAGGGTAGGACTCTGTCTGGCTCTGTCTTGATGATTGTTGGTGGCGCCCATACCTGATGGCCTTTCGGTATCTGCAAGTTCGATGGGATCCGTGCAGCGACGGGGTCCTTCAGAGTGATTGGGGGCAGGTCGTTGAGAGAGACGATTCGCTTCTGTTGAGTGGTATCCTTTTGGTTTTGGGTCAACGGCTGGCGGGTCAGGGCTTGTTTCGTCGAAACCGACCGGAATGAGATCGCTGTAGCTTTTCTTTCTTGAGGATCTTCGAACTCCGGAAGGTCTGTCCCTCCTAAAAAAGAGACTTGGGATGTCCTTGGGGCACTTTCTTGCATGCTCTGTTCAGCAGAGTTGGATGGGCCTGCGACGGGAGCGTTCTCTGAGTCTCGAGGTTGTGGTAAGGTAGGAAGCGCTGCTTCCGGCTTTATGCTACTATTGTGTATAATCGTAGCCGAGGACTCATTTGTTCGGCGCGCACTTGGTGATCCAATTGGTTTCCGTGGTATGCTGATACTTCCACGAGCAGATGGAGATCCACTGGCCTGGGTGAGACGTTCGCTAACCAATGGTGAGGAGACGTTTCTGTGACCGAAGTAGTCCTGTTGTCCAAGAGGCTTCGAATCGATGTAAGGAGTGGGACTCATAGCAGAAGGCATAGGAAAGAGACGATTACCAGCGTCAAGTTCTGCAGGAAATATTAGCAATGTTCTAGGCTGAGCATAACAGGACTCACCAACGACAGGCGTACCAGCCAATGATTGCTTAATCGGACTCAAATCAGGCTCAACAACGCTGCTCCATCCATTCTCACTCAACCTCCATCTTCCATGTCTTCTCTGCTTGATTCTGGACTCCCGCTTCTTTTCCTCAGCTTTTCCCTTCTGCTTGAGCCCTTTCAACGACTTTACTCTCTCCAATTCTGCCTGGTGTTGTTTCTCTGCCATGTCAAGTTTCTTCTTGTGTTGGGCTAACTCTCGTGCCTGCTCATCAAGCTTCCGCTTGGTCTCGTCGCTCATCTGACTTGGATCACTGGTGGTTGTGGCATCACTGGCGTCCCAGTAGCCTGTTCTCGGGTTTGCACCTGTCACGCCAATGTAGTCTCCACTCTCTCGGAGACTCCTTCTCTGATCTCTGCGCGCTTTCTTAGCATCGAATATCTGCTGTGTTTTTCTGACTTCCTTTTCGCCCGAGACCTCAATCTGCATTTGAGCTATAGGTGCTTTCATACTCGGGATCCGTTGGGTTTGGAGCGAAATCGTTACCTTCTTCTCAACCACTTTCTGTACTTTAACTCTTTCCTGCTCCGTGTTATGTTCAGGGTCTCCCTTGCCCTTCAGCGATTCGACAATCTTCTTGAAAGCCACCTTTCTTCTCGGAGTCCGCTCAGCAATCCCAGCATCGCCGTACACATCATGACCTCCGTCATGGCTAGGCCTTCCAATGGTCCCGCCCCCATCGGTTATCCCATGCGAAGCAACCTGACCCAACCAAGGCCTCTCAACTGAGTCACCTCCCACGGAAACCTGCCTGCCTTCACCGCCAGCATCATCAATCCCAAAAACCAAACTGACAGGATCAGCAGTACTCTGATCATTAAACTCCGTCCTCAGCGTATGCCCTCTCTCATGCCGTCTACTCAGTAATATCCTCGACACAAACCCACTAAACGAGCTCGACCGACCATGTCTTCTCCCCGCAACCTGGATCTCAAAAGCGGTAGGTGGCGGGCGGTGTTTAGTCGCGGACTGAGGTTTCGCGAGAGGGAAGAAAAAGTTTCTCGGCTTGGTGGGCGTCTCATGTAAGAAGGACAGTGGCGGCGATGATGGCGGTTGGGCGTCTGTGGACATGGCGCGAGCTAGAGGTTGAGATGACCAATGAGAGATGGGTGAGGGGGTGAGGAGTGATGGTGGAAGTGGAAAACTTATGATTGAGAGAGAGAGAGAGAGAGAGGAAGGAGAAAGAAATGAAAAACACGCTTGTTAAATTGGAGGTGAAAGTATATGCTGTTGAGGAAGGAGCAGCCATAGCACCACTGCACGTGTGCTGAATGCACAAGTTAAGTCGAGGAAAGAAGACTAAGACGAGGACACTTGAACTCTCAACAATTCTTGAGAATATTCAGAATAGAAAAGAAACTTGATAGCACATTAAAGAAAGGAAACCAAGGCCAAAAATGCATCAATTACTATGGTATATCCCACCCCAGAGAGTCAAATGAATGCTCCTCTCGGTTCTGAACTCCTGACGATGCTTAATTCAAACGAACTGCTTACACAGATCAGAACCTCGAGGTTCCTCTCTTGTACGGGCTTTCATAAGGTCGAGGCTCTCCAGAATTCACAGCGCGTTGGTGTAATCCAAATGCTGGTGTAACACTGGTCCTCCGCTCATCCGTGCCTGTTGTCACATTCCCAAGTAACCTGCGAGGCGCTTCGCTTTGCCTCTTGGCAGGACTCCTGCTCCGTTCTCTCTCCTCCCGGATTTCTCGAGCGGCCATATCGAAAGAATTTTTGGGTCGGGCACTCCCATCCATGATGTTGTACATGCTTGTGGCCTTCTTGAGCGGCGAGTTCGCATGGCTGTAGATTCCCAAGCTGCCACTATCACCTCTGCTAGTAGATGTACTTGTGCTTGCTGACGCGACCGGCCCACCCATGCTCTGACGGAAGTTTGGCTTTTGCGGAGGCGGCCGGCTTGGTGTCTGGCCCGTGAATGGAGTCGGCTCTCTAGAATTGTACCCTGCTGCAGGAGTCGGAAAGGATGGCGCGGGAGAGAATGAACGTCGACGAGAAGGGCCAGCGGTATTATCTGGGTCGATATGGTTCGCGTAGTTCGGATTCGGATTCACTTTGAAACCTCGTCTGAGGATAGTGGTTGGAGTATAGGTGACAACATCTGCGCGCTCAGCTTCGGCCTCCGGACCTTCGAATTGAGTGGCCACATCTCGGACAAGAGGGTTCAGTCGCGGATGCACGAATTTGATGTCGTATTCGCTCATGACCTCTTTTTGAATGACGGCAGAGTCTTTCTCTTGCTGGGAGAAGGCGGATTGAAGGAAAAATAGCTGTGAAGACAGCAACAGCTGAAGTACCAGGGTCTTAGCGACAGTGACACTAGGTCGAGGGTCCGAAGACAACGTTGGCAGGAACAGCCAGTAAACGAGGATATGGCCTGGACTGAACAGACAGAACAACCGCAGACAAATTGGAATTGGGTCCCAGACTGCAAGCTCCCAGACATCGCGTGTCGCATCCGGATGAGCTCGAGATTCCGCATTTGAATCCCCAAGTATATTCTTCAGAAATTGCATAGGTGACGAAGCAACCGGAGAAGATTGAACGCGTACTCTGTGTGCAGAGGGCGTGCTAGGAGGCGCATCAATCGAGCTTTCGAATAGGCGGTAGTGGCGTTTGCGAGTGATGGTGTAGTATGCATTGGCAATAGAAGCAGCTGTCAAGACAAGGACAATAGTATTTGCCTGCAATATCAATCAGTATTTAACGAAAAAGTGGGAAGTCAGAGGCCTTACAATGTAGCTTAGCCAACTTGATCCAGAATTGTAGTCTCCAAAGACATCATCGCCTCTTCCTCTAGCGGAACTGCCACTGTTCGCCCTTGCAATCAAAAAAATGAAATGCGCTACACCAGCAACAGGCGTCCCGAGCTCCTTTGAGTCCAGGTCTCTGGTTTGAATTTCTTCCGACAGCCAGACCAAAAAGTCCTGTGGATTGAGGTAATCCTTGATGCGATCCCTAAGCGGCCGTTTGCGCACAAGTCTCGGCATGATGGGCAATTCGAAGAGATCCTCCTCACATCATCGAAGACGTGGTTGCGAGTCGTTTTGTCGACAGCACAGCTCGAAGCTGAAAACACTATTTGTTCTTTGTTTACAGGCTAGGCTGATAGAAAATCAGCACCAGCCTTTGGCGGTCGCGAGCGCAAAAGCCGTTTGCAGGGGGTGTCGATAACGCTAGCGAGCTAGGGGATGCCGCTTGGTCGAAGCTTCCGCCTCGTTGATCTAGTCGACGACTTGAAGCTTCAGAGCTGGAAGGTGCAGTAGACAACCATCAAGATGGCAGCTCCAGCGTCTGCCTACAAGGATAGACAATTTCTTGCAGTGATTGGAGATGAGGTGAGCTTATTCACTTTCTGAGGTTGCGGGACACTGCTAACAGGACATGCAGGACTCAGTAACCGGACTACTGCTCGCTGGCATTGGTGTATGACTATACTCAGTCCTTCTGTTGAGAGGCTTTGATACTTATTGGAATACAGCATGTCACTCAGCCGCCGGACTCCCAAAAGAACTTCCTGGTTGTCGACAACAAGACGGAGAATGCAGCTATCGAGGAAGCGTTCGAGAGATTCACAACAGAGCGGAAGGATATTGGAATTCTCTTGATCAACCAACATGCAAGACTCCCCTTTCGCTCATGAGAATATCTAGCTAATCTAATTGCAGATTGCCGAGCGGATAAGACATCGAGTCGATACATACACTGCTGCCTTCCCAGCTCTGCTCGAGATCCCAAGCAAGGACCACCCTTACGATCCCGAGAAGGATAGTGTGCTCAGAAGAGTGAGAAGGCTTTTTGGAGAGTAGATATAGACAGGGAGGTTCTCGGGTGTATACTTGGCTGAGATGTGTTATGCCTTTGTACAAGTTAAGAAGACGATGAGCAACGGCGTTATTTTGCCAATACATTTTTTAACGACTCGAAGCGTTCTAAACATTTCTTGACTGCCCGGCCAGCCGACACCAGTTCTTAGGAGTAGCCCCTTTCATTCCAGTACTCACGCCTATCATTTTGCCGCCTTCAAACGATACTTGACTATGTTAAATAAGAGAGGCATAAGGATAGGCATAAGTACTGGAATGAAAGGGGCCTTCTCAGTACGGCGCTGTGGAAGATTGCGGTCCAGGTAGCTTTTGGCAGAATCACGAGCAAGGTTCTGACTACAAGGACTTCGAGAAGGAGGAAACAAAGTTGCCGCAATATGGAGCCTGAAAAACTCAACTGATGCTCGCTGAAAGTTCAGCCCTTCAATTTACATATTCGAGACATATATGCAGAGATCAGTGAAATCAAACCCTCCCAACTGCGTATCCTTAAGGGAAGAAACTCCGCGACCATAGGTATCTGTAAACACTGTGTAGCTTCGCAATGCATCCAGGGAAACCATGCCTCCGATTCATTACCGCCTCCAAAGAAAAGCTTCAGCCTTCCAGCATTATCTGCTACCCTATGCCATCATGCCGTTAACCTTGAACTCAACGGTCGCTTCTAGGCAGATAATCTTCTTGTCGTCTGCGGTGTAGGCGTCTGCGAAGACGGTGTATTTCCCCTGCAGTATTATATTAGAGTGGAAAACGCGGTGAATCAATGCAGGCGATACTCACAGGAGGAATCTCCTTGGGAAGTTCAACATCCTTCGTAATGGTAGTCTTTCCCTTCTCAATCGGGCACTTCAAATCTACATTCTCAACCTGCTCGCACAAATCCGCCTGCGTGTTGACTAGTCTAATCAATCCATATTTAACCTGCAACCTCACATACGCGCCCTCTCCAACATCTTCAAGCAGCGTTCCAACTGCCTCGATCGTGAGTTTGTTTCCACTATCACAAAAGAGATTAGCTTGTGCGACAACGAACGGTTGTGCGAGGGTCACACATACGCAGTCGGGGGATTGGGGCTCAAATTAACATGATCGAGTACCAAGATATCGCTCGAGTGCTCTTTCTGGCAGTACGTGAGAGGATTATCGCCTGGCACGCTCTCGCCGTCACCAAGGACCTTTTGCCCGCCCACGGAGATGAAGTCGGATAAGCCTTTCGACGCAACGAGCGTGCTGAGAAACAAGCTCGCTAGGCTGAGTGAGAACTTCATCGTTATCTGAGTCGTGGGTACGAGTGTTGACGATGAAGTTGTTTTTGTTGGAGAAATCTGGACGGCTGGGGTGATTGGAGGAGTTCGAGGAGAGGGAGCGAGAGTGGCGGGGATGCTGCCCAGGTGGCTTAGCGCTTGCAAGCCTGCGGGCGCGGGTGAATGACGTTTGGTCAGAAGGTGTCAAAGAATTGGGTGAGGAGAGTCGTTTCAAATAGCCGATGCGAATAGGAGCTCATTTTGGACTATTTTATTTCTAGTTTAGGCAGACCTGTGATTCATTAAAGCTTGCATCCATTCAGAGTCATCTGTCACGTGTGCTGGTCTGCCTAGATTTACTAGCGTAGTCTGGGTCTATAAAAGGGCCTATTTCCCTCGACAGTTTCCTTTCCTTTTCTCTTCTTACTAAAACTTACCTGATGACATTCCAGCCGCTCAAGATGGTTCGGAATGGCGGTACGAGACCTCCATTGCACGTTGGGGCGTTGAGATCGTTGGGGGGTCCTTGTGGCCCTCCATCGTCGGAATTTTTGTTTGCTTTTCATTGAGATCTTGGTCTCGTGCCAGGGCTTGAAGAAGAGATACCTTTTCGATTAGAGTATGCATGCAAATTTGAATGGCAAAGATTTAGCTGGGTATCTTCTACGAACCGCAAAGTGATTCTTTTTCCCGAAGTTTTGAAGTGCAGCCTCCTACCGACAGCGACGCGAGAGTTCTTTTCGTGTTGGTATAACTTTTGGTTCCTTACATTTCTGGCCCACTACTCTATATCGACTTTTTCAAACTTCCATTCTCAAGTTTCTTCAATTGCATGAATGCTCTGGCTGTGGCTTTGAAGCTACCCCATAAACACACTTTTCAACAAATCAGCAACTTTTCCGGGCTTCATCTCCAAATCAATACTTACTGGCAGGAATCACGATCCACAAGCTGTTCATAAATATGAAATAAAACCAGAAGTAATATGGCTCAGGTCGGTAGAACTTCTTCCCAGAGTAGAAGTCTTCGAATAAACAAGTCACATAGTACAGGCCGGCGCCATAGAATTGGCCAGTTGAAACTAGAGCTTGGACCGGATGGCGATAGGATGAGTCAATCGTGATCAGAAGTGCTGTCAATAGGGACAGAGGCCCCCAAAAGACCTATACTTACAATCAGAGAAGGTAAGCTTCAAGGCAAGGAGTGAACTCACAGCAGTCCAGGTTTCCATACACAGCACGAAAGGATCAGAGAGCAGATATCTCGAATCTGACAGCGCGTACTCCTTCCAAAGTTGACCGAAAAAGTCCCGTCTACTCCCCATTCTCTCATGGTTCAATGCAAAGTACCCCTCGAAGAAGAGATGAATAGCACCGGCTGCGTTCAGATCAGCGTCTGGCTCTTGAACTTCATAGAACCAGACTCACTCAGCACGAACCACAGGATCAAACCTCGATCTCCTCCCTTCAACGTCGGATTAACCTTCTTCACGATGACTGCAGTAACCCCAAGTATTGCGGTCCATCCTGCTGCAAAGACCATAATGAGCGTGAGCACACTCCAGTCATTTGGGATGAAGACAGTCCCAGAAAGTATGATCCCTTGAGGATAGTAAGGGTGATCCACGATATCTGCAACAACCATGATGGCGGCGAGGGTATGGGCTGGTCCGATTGATGTTGTTGCAGGACGAGCAGACAAGGACGGATTGACCCTTTGAGGTTGAAGCTCTATGCGGCTCTCGGATTGCAGGGGTTCGGAATCCCGGCACTGCCCAAAAAAAGAAAGTGGGCGCATCACGACGGTAGGGTTACACGAGAGTTCTCATTATTTCCATTGTTGCTTCACGAAACAAACACCGAAGTACAGAGGTACTTTTCAAATATCGGTGAGACTCCCGTGGTGCATCACCACAAGTTGTTTTCGCCTGGCTTTAGGTTCTACTGGGCCAGACACAGGCTGTGCCTGGCCGCTTACTAAGTTAAGACCCGTTTCGATGACAGAATCATCCTCGATTCCTCCCCCTGACGGGACATTACCGTTATCGCAGATCTACAACTGCTGACCTGAGCTCTCCCAGAGGCTCAAATGCGGTCTTGTTCCCGTTGTTGTCTCCGATTTGTCGAAACTTGCTCCCTACCGTGCTTCCGGCTTGCCTCCAATTTGCTGTCTCTCGCACCCGCTTCTGCAGACCCCTCGACCAAAACCAGGCAGAAGCTCACTCCAAAAGTTCCTAAGACCGGCACCCATTTCACTCCCCAGCATCCACGCTACTCAAAATTTACACGGTCGGCTATTGGAGGATTGGGCAACTTTGGGTCTGCTCCCTGTTGAGCGCCATTCCCTTAGGGGCCAATCAACTCACCCGGCCGCTTTGAAGACCGCTCACAGTCATGGCTTTTAATTATACTATTTCTGCTGCTCTTGAGACTTTCGTCATCTGTACTGCAACTAACTCCTCACTCGTGCTCGCTGCATATTCTCACCAGCCTTCACCAACACACGAAGCTCCTGCAATCATGGACTCTCACGACGACTGCTATTCACTCGACTTACGAGACTCGGCCTCACTGGAATCATTTCGATTTCAAAGACGCTGCTCGTCATGAGGTTGAGATGGTGAGATGGACCACCCATCTCATGCGTTATCAGCGCTTTGCTAGCCCTCTCAACCCTGCCTCTGTCGCTGGACCGCAACCAAGACCTTTTACGAAACTCTTGTCAAGGCCGCCTTCAATATTCGAGTTGGCCGATTAATTATTCTTGACAAAATGCCTATCAGTAGGTATCTTCGGGTTTGATCACATCTTATTCAAGTTGTCGGTATGTTTGACTTCATTTCTTTTCCTCCTCATGGCGGAGCTCAGCCTGCACCTTGGTTCTGCGCGCAGGAAGAAAGCCGAACTCTTAGCGCATCTCGTAACCTAAAGCGGCGCCACTGCTCCTTGCTCAGAAGGCCACTCGTTCTGAGAATCCCCCCCTCTCTTTCATGCAACACTCTCCCCCAAAACTTCCCTAACGACTTAACAAAGATCTTCTACAGTAGCAGCATCGGCTCCATCGATCTATCTAGTCTTCGAGACCATCAACAACGCGTCGCCAACGAATCTGCCACTCTGTTGACCACCCTTGTCACCTCGAGATCACCCTTAGACTTCGACACCTTCGCCTCCGCTGGTCTTGAAAAGCCTTCATTGAAGTCCACGGCCTCATTGTCGCGCTATTACGACGATTCATCACTGGATTCTTCCATTTAACGGCCGTCACAATCATATCCACGCGATCTACACTCGCTGTCCTTGACCTGCTCGACGTTTCGCACCTACCACCTCTGCAGCCCTCGAGTCCTCTCTCTTGACGGAGCCCGACAATCACCAGCCTGACGGTCTTTTCCAACAACTGATGACCGCCGTCGTCGATCTCGATTGTTCTCCTCGCTGTGCGACAACTCTTTCGATCGAGTCGCGGCCGTCTTCGTCATGCGACTCAGGCCGAAGAATCAGTGAACTCACCTTTGTCCTCTCACTCGTACACAGCCATACAGAGGCTCCTGCTAGATTATGACTGAAAGGGCTCTCTCGATCACAACGCAGATCGCGGCTCCGAGTCAGCCCGCCTTCAACACGGCAGGTTCGGTCTCTGCGAACGATGCGCTTCCTGTCGTCGAGTCCGCAGATGAAGAGCCTTACACCATCAAGTGTATCTGCGAGTACTCCGACGACGACGGGAACACGATATACTGCGAGACCTGCGACACATGGCAGCATATCGAATGTTTCTACCCTGGCCGAGTCGATGATGCTTCCAGAGAAGAGTTCGATCACTCCTGCGCTGACTGCAAACCACGAGCACTAGATCGGCGCACCGCGACCGAACGTCAGCGCCAACAGAGACAGAACAGAGCAGCAAGCGATAACGGCGACAAGAAAACAAAACGACCTCCTGGTAAAAGCCATAAGAAGAAATCGAAGCCATCTGACCTCCAAGTCAATGGTTACCATGAGCACGACGGCCACAAGAATGGCAGCCCTCAAGAACACCATCCACATACAAAGAAGACCAAGGGCCATCGAACAAATCACTCCATTAGCTCGCACACAAAACGCAGTCCGCCATTCAATGGTCGTCCTCATAACCATGCTCACCCCCCAAGTCCTGCCCACACACCGCCGGATTTACCCAACGACTTTCAGGTCCATGGCTACTCAGATCACTTCCTCGCCCTTTACGATCATGACCTCGAGTCTCAGTTCCCCTCGACTAACAACCTTGCAAGTCTCTCCGTGGGAAACACCATGGCATCATGGCTTCAAGAACCCGACAAGCTTCGTGGGGATGCTGGCGTCGATGCGGAAGACGTATTTGCTCACCTCAAACCCGGAGCCATCAAGATGTTGAAATGGCCGGATCTCCGTGTCGAGCACAAAGACAATATAGTCAACGGTCGAACTCTCAGTTGGCGCTTCCTTATCACCCCTACTCATGTCCCGCCCTCTTCACAAATTGGAGAGTTAAACGGTTTTGTTGGGTTCCAGAAGGACTACTGTAGTGATCTGGAAAACTGCTGGTCTGAATCAGCCCACCCTCGACCTTTCGTCTTTTTCCATCCTCGGTTACCTTTATACATTGACACCAGGAGAGAAGGATCAGTCTGCCGCTACGTGCGACGGAGCTGTCGACCAAATACCAATCTAGAAACATTCATTGTCGACAAGCTGGAGTATCACTTCTGGCTGACCAGCGACCGCCCTCTTGCAGCGAATGAGCAGATCACAATTTCTTGGGACTTCCGCTTCCCATCTGACTGTCGTTCCAGGTTTTTGCATCTACTGAACTTGGGAGATGAAGACGGAGTCCCGTTTGATGGCGCAGATATCACTGAAGAAGAATATGAACGGCTCACCCAAATTATTCACCTCGTCCTCTCGGATCATGGCGGATGTGCGTGTGATCTCGGCAACGATTGCGCATTTGCTCGATTTCATCGAAACTACTACGGCAGGTCGCATCCTCAACCGAACGGTGTAAAATCGAAGAAGGGCCGCAAGCCAAAGCAGAACCATACTTCCCCAACAAGCACTGGACACGCTACGAACAGTCGAGCCGCAAGTGAAGGACAACAAGACCATGACGACGAGGACGGTCGGTCCGTGTCTGGTTCGACTCGAAGCAAGCCTCATAGCCGAGACTTGACTCCGAGCAACGGTGTCGGTGAGACGAACGGTATTAACACGGAACCATCGGATCGCGAGAAGAGAAAGCTAGCCATGGTCGAAGGCCTTTTCAAGCAACAAGCCGAGCAACCACCACGCAAGAAGAAACGGGCTTCTGATGGTTCCAACATGGGCACCTCTGCCAGTTCTACTGCATACACAAATCCCAAACCAAGACAGAAGTCTGTGGCAGCTCGTAATATGTCCATCTCACAGGCAATACCTTCAAATTCGAATAGCAGCACGTCGCGCTCACGGCAGTACGTTGACGCGAGTACATCTCGACGGCAATCCGGTTCACCTTTTAGTGCGATATCTCCCACGGCAGCATTGCCATCTCCAGATGATAGGACATCACGACGAGGCTCGGTAGCTGTCCAATCTCGCCACACATCGACAGCTCCAACTACTTTGAAGTCCACATATACCGATTCCTCAACTCAGACGGAAAATGTCGAAAACGCATGGTGGAATACTCCTAAGCCGAAGCCGAAACGCACTGTTATATCTCTGTCCCAACGTCTTCTCAAAAATAGACACAGGTTCCAGTCCCAGAAACGGGCACAGCCAGCTCAACAACTTGTCGCTAATGGAGTTGAAGCCAACAATATGCGCGCGTCGCCAGCGGTGTCAATGGATTTGGACCTGCCACACGAAGATCGCGCTCACGTAGAGTCGCCGACGGATACCAAAGCTCGGAACGCAAGCATTGCATCCTCGACACCTTCTGTTGATGTTTCATCAACGACTTCTCCGGAAGTGGTGATGACTGATGCACCTGCGACCTTGGTCAACACTACCATCAAACCTCCTCCACCACCATGGCCTGCCCAATCCAACACTTCTGTCAACGGACAAAACCACCCGCTCCCACAGAGGTCGCCCGACCTGCGGGTTCAAATGCCACCTGCTCCTGTCTTCTCTGCTTCCAACATGTCCTGTCCTCATTCTGGCCAGGTCACTCCTTTATCTACGGCTGGATCGGTTGCACAGTCTCCTTTCGGGACGTCCAATCTCGGTGTCTTCCCACAGCCTGTTCCCAATGGCGTCACTCCAAGTCCAGTCAAGACAACAAAGAAGCTGAGCTTGAGTGATTATGCCAAGATGAGAAGATCGGATGCGGCGAACAAGCCATCAGGAACAAGCCCTACGGTCCCGCCAGCGTCGTTGAAGCCGACTCTATCGACGGTGGAGGAAGTCAAGGCGCGTGGAATCTTAGAAGGATCTGCAATGG
Organism: Cairneyella variabilis; assembly: GCA_001625345.1. Lineage (NCBI taxonomy): Eukaryota > Fungi > Ascomycota > Leotiomycetes > Helotiales > Cairneyella > Cairneyella variabilis. The sequence goes on along the minus strand of AYLM01000125.1, from coordinate 2,435 downwards.
TGGATTCGCCAATGGTGGAGAAGACTGCAGATCCTCTGGCTTCGGGGGCTGGTCCAAATCCGACTTCAGACTCTGCATTAATGCCTAATATGCCCTCGGAGAAGACGAACGGCACATTGTAAAATAACATCATAGATTTCGCTTTCGCTTTCGCTTGCAACGCGCTTGCTTGCTACTCAGTTGCTCGATACGATGGAAGACGGCTTCAAATTAGCCCGCTGTCTAGAGCACTACTTTCTTTTGTGGGGGTTTGGAGCGTGGATCGGATCGGAGCGTCTCTGTCTCAAATGGTTGGTTTGACTTGGCTTGCTTGGTGCCCTGGGAATGGTTTATTCAAAAGGGGGGACTAGGATAGGCGTACGGGATTTCAAAGGCAGGCGGAAGACCCGCTTCCAAACGGTCGGTCTTTTTTTTTCCGGATGTACGTCTTGCTGGACACATCTGCGCTCGATGATGAGTTGATGATGAGTGGGAAGAAGTGGAAGGCAAGGCATTGCTGTGCTGTACCAGTAGCTGAATGAATGAAAAAAGCCGCAACGGCATTTTAACTTCAAAGTTATGTTTGAGTGCGTTGGCTGAAGTGATTTGTTGTGTGATATCTTTGCTCTGCAAGGGAACTCACGGCGCGGAAGTCAATTCCACAAGCGATCTGCCCAAGGTTTTGCTGTGACCTTTGAAAAACCCTCCTTAGTGAACAGATCTTCACTGATTTGCTTGATCACGGTGAGAGTAAACTTGATTGGATGTCGTTTAGAGGTAATGTTCCATTCTATGCGCAAAATTTCCATATATACATCTCTATCCTAGACTACACAACACTCCCCATATTATCACTCTCAAAAATCAACAGCGCGAAATTATGCCTCACAAACAGCCCCAGCAGCCCAACCAGCGTCTGCATGCACAGAATCTCAATCGCAAGTCTATCCTCCCTCTTCGGCCCAAACCACACCAACCACAGATTCAAGATCGTGAAATTCGACGTCTCGATGATTTGCCCCTCTTTATTCGTCGTCACTCTCAATAAATGCAAAGCGTGTAATAGTTTGAGAACGAGGGCGACGTGTGGTGAAGGTGGGTATTGCCATTCCGTGACCGAGGGTTCCATGAGTCCAGTGCGCACATTGAAGCGAGGAAGACGGTGCCGTGGACAGGGCACTAGGTGGAAGAGCTGTGGTGCTGAATAGAGGAAGTTGAAGATCTGGGGGACGAAGAGTAGGAGTAGGGTTTTCGAGAAATGGCCTAGGATACCGACGACCGCGAAGACCATCCCGGCGAAGTAGCAGTATGTGTCTCCCACGAAAACTCGGGATGGGTACCAGTTGTGCCACCAGAGGGCCAAAGAGACGCCGATGAAGGGGAGGAGCATGTACAGGGAGAAGAGATGGGAGTCGGTTGCTGGATGCGGATACGGTACGAAGAGGTAGAAGCAGTCGTTTAGCACGAGCAGGAAGGCGATGACGAGCGATTGGGAAACTTCGATGCCGTTGATGCCGGCAAGGATGTTAATGCTGTTGGGGCAGAAGATAGCGATGCCAGCCATGTAGATGTAGTAGAGGAAGCCGAGGTCGAAGAGCGCTCCTAGGTAGGGGCGTAAAGGGATGGGAATGACGATTTGGGTTACGCCGAAGTCGACGAAGTAGACGATGAGGATGGGGATGCTGGCGAATGCGGGGATGAAGAATTTGTGACGCCAGCGGATGTCGAAGAGGTCATCGCCAATGCCTAGGATGGTGACTGATTGGAGGGAGAGAATTCCGGAGATGTAGGATGCTAACTGCTTCAAGTCAGTGTCGTAATCCCCAATACTAAATAGTACTCATACCTTGCTGTGGGGGAACCTATGCAGAAATCTCCCGGTCTGCACAATATCGATTTCCTGAACCACATCCCGATTTCCTCCTCCCGACGTAGCTGCCACAATGTCCTTGTAGAAAGGGAAAGGTATGAACATGATAATAATTAGCAGATACACCACAGCGCAAACTGCCCCCATAGTCTCCGGTATCTCTTTCTTATGTACTTTCGACATATCCTTCCCCTTCAACCCAGCCTTCATGAACGTGGGTCCAAGCCATCGTATCATCGAATATGAAGCAGCAAATGCGATTCCGCTAAACGCGACAGAGGCAATGAGTGGCTCGCCATCTCCGCGAAAGGTGTTTGCGATAATTGCGCAGCATGCAAGGAATAGTGACAGCAGACTGAGTGTCTCTGTTGTAGAGAGCGTGGAGACAGTAGAGGAAGCCATTGGCGTATTTTTAACCACCATGGTGGTGGACTTCGAGTTTGTGACACGACTTGAAGATTGAGAAGAGGTGTTCGCGAGGAATCATGACGAGGCTTGCGAGGCTGAAGAAGCCACCATTTCCAGAAAAAAGCACGCCTAAAAATAAACGTTCTAGCGGCCGCAGTGGGCCTTAAGCGTACTGGCC
>AYLM01000123.1:0-69453 GCA_001625345.1 Cairneyella variabilis | reverse complement strand
TAGATAAGGGCGCCGACGTCAACGCAAAGGATAGCAACGGGTGGACGCCGCTACACGGGGCCTCTTGGAACAGGCATACCGATATCGTGCAGATGCTGCTTGATAATAACGCCGATATTAGTATAGAGAACAAAAGTGGCTGGACTGCCTTACAACTAGCGGCACTTAGTGGATATGAAGGAGTAGAACAGTTCTTGGTAACATATGGGGCACCTAATCCCGAAGATTTTTATGGGCTTCAAAAGCTGTTTTCACAAAGCAGCCTTTAAATTGTATTATATTTTTTTTTTTATAACTTTGATAGAGAGGGGCTCGGGGGAGATGATGTTTATATATAATACATCTGGTGTCACGGTTAGCTCTTAGCTTACTGTTGCCACCTCGCTTACATTTGCCGAACGCGGAATAGGGGAACATTCTAGAGCGTGTAAAGGAAACGGCGTGGGCTGACATTAGTTGTGTATTTAAGATGAGGCTTTGCCCTCAAACTTTCCTTTCTTCTTTCCTTAGTTTAGAATCGTCTTCAGACCTGACTCAACGAGCCCTCTTCATAGAGCCTGATTCTAGTGTCGTAACATCTGGTGCTATAGTAAATTACTACAGTACTATTAGATGATTTTAAAGCTTAAGGAGACTATTTAAGCAAATATTCCAGAAGCTTTTATCTCTCTTTTAACTATGTAATTAAGACGCTCTTTATATCCTGTACTAGAGGCAGATTGTGCCATCGGTTAACCAGTTAACCTGTTGGGTGAATTCCAGCGAGCTGTTAGCACGTGCCAGATTCTTTGTCCTCAGTCCTCAAGTAAGAGTTAATTTCTCGTGATATGCTAAGGGCTAATGCCGATGTCGGCTGTAATATTTAAGTCTTTAAGCAGCAGTCAATTTTCACGTGCAACACTTCAGAGCAGGGGAAGAAAGCTAATGCAGGGTCTAAGTACAGCTAGCTATAATAGTGCTAGCGCGCAGAAATTATGGGTCCAAACCTAAAAATCATTTGAGTGTTTGGATGACACTGATTTCGACTCTTACTGTAATGCTAATGCAATGCATTGCGAAACTGGGTGTGCCTCTTTGCATTGAGTGCCTGCGTCCTCAACAAAGGTGGCTATGGTTATTCATCTCAAGCGAGCCTTTCACTTAGGCAGTGCATCCACTTCGCCTTCTCACAAACACACCATCTTGGGCGGACATATATTCTTTGCACAAGAGTTCCTCTCCTAGGCGTCAAGGTGCTGCTCGTAGCCAAATTAAGCAGTCACTGAAGCCTTGTTCACACCGAGCCTCCGGCAAGTGACTCGTCTATTTGAAGGCGACAGTGAGTGGACTAGGCACAGGCAGCAACACCCATCTATTACTGATACTTCCGAGACATTCGAAAGTCACCTCAGCATCCGAATTAATCCCCTTGCTTCCCTTTGGTTTCACAAGTAAATTCTCCGGAGCAAACCTCCCTTCGGCATTTCAGATCGTCACGTGATCGACACTGGTTCCCACAAAATCAGTCTTGAAGAACAACAGTAAACCTGACAGCCCTGAGACTTCAAAACATAGCCTCACTTGCTTCGGGGCAGTGAGATCATGGCTCTCAATTGACGAATGATGGTTGCTGGGCCATGTGTACCTGCTGATATATTTGCCTAGTTTCGCCACAATGTGGCTGTGCAAATTTGTGCATCCACCTCAGATCCATGGATCTCCGTTCCCAAGCGACAAACTCCACCAACTCACTCAATTAACAATCCAGGCTGCATTCGGATGCGCAAACATTTGTGTCTCAAGTTTACTCCGTATGCAAGTTTCTCGAACCTGCCTCGGTAATCGCCAAGGAGCGACCCCGGAGCTTCGCCACGTCGTCGAAGAGGATGGCTGAGTGGTGACTCACTTCCCCGTTCTGGCCTGCTTTCACCTCGAAACAGCCAATCATGCAGAGCTCCATCGCAATGCACCATGTCAATTCCGTATCTATCAAAATCGAGTCATTGCTCGTGACTCCGGTGGAACAAAGAATCGAGTGACTCTACATTCTACACCGTCACGATATAAAAGTCATGCCATTCCTTTGTACTTTTGTCTTCTCTCATCACCGCAGTCATCCTACTCCCTACTATCCTTTTAGGATATCTCAATCATTACATCCACCATAAATATCCTCAATACATTAGTCAATATGGTCGGAACAAATGGATATACTGTAACCCCTCATCAGCGTCAAAATCGGAGGCGGGAACGCCCTGGTTCACGAGCTCGACGGACCATTACCAGAAAAGCCAACCTCCAATTCGACTGTGTTGAGGGGTTACGGGATGCTCGCGACTCGAGCGTCACCCTCCCATCAGACAAGACCCGTCCCTCTCCTCTCCTCCGCCAGAACTTCGATCAGAGTTGGCAGCGATGGAAAGCGAGACAAGCCGAAGAGGAAGCACTCAAGGAGATGGACAAGATGCAGCTCGAACAGGAGCAGCAAAGGTTGTTCGGCGGCGACTTGGAAGATGACGTGAGTCTTTGTCCTAAGATGCTGAACGTTGTGTTCCATCTCTTTGGAGACATCGATTACATTGATCCCTGACGATTACTTCCCTCATTATCATCTTTTCTCTTTTCATTGGCAGAGGAGTTGGCGTTTGAGAGGCTTACGCACCTCGTCAGGAGTTATTATATCGTCTGGGAATTCTGTATAACGATGAAGACGAGAGCAGAGCACAAGACTCCGAGCCAAACACCGTCTTGTGCGATATTTCCGTTGAGCCTTCACTCCCAATGTTCGTCATCCGGCAAGGCAAGCCTCGACGGTCTCGCCGCCGCCGTTCAGCTTGGCATTCTTTGCAACTCCATCTGTCCTTCTCCGGCTTGAGTGGCGACGCCGACATTGCACGATTCTTAACTCCCTCAATACCCCACACACCACCGATTCAACATCGCATCATACTCAACACAAACACGGATATACCACAGTCATTACCTGCCCCTTCGGCGTTGGAGTCTACTTCTCCAGGGCCAGCAATTTCAATTCACGATAATACCAAACCCACACTCGTTCAATCCCCACTTCAACAACATGCTTTTCATCTCGACACTGGGGACTGGACATTCGTCGACGACACCGCACCCAACACGCCAGGGACCTGCACCCCATTCTCCAACCCCGACACCTGGATCCTGATCGACGACTCGTAACAGATCTCCACTGCTGAGGTCAACTCTGTGGACCGCGGGCAGGTACTGCCTTGCGAGAGGAGCAGCGCTGGAGATTGGTCCTCATACAATCAGCCCTTGGTCGACGGGAGGAGTTGATGTCTCCAAAAGGAGAGACCAGAAAACAGGCGATCAGAAAAAAAGAAAAGTGGAAGGAAAGATGGAAAGGAGGAAGGAAGGCAGTTGTGTGCTCACGGCCAAGGTCGTTGGAGCTCGCTGCTAGTTGGAAGACGATAGATAGAAGAGACAGAACCTCCGCTGGGAGATGGGATGCGTTCCTGGCGCGTGAGGGCTGGGTCTGATCTGAACAGTGTCCGGTCTCTCAGTAATTGATAATATTATAAACATTTGGTACCAAATTCTCAGCTTTGCGCGCTTTCCTACTTTCGAGTGACTTGACATTATGTAAAGGTGGATAAGAGAATCTTGCTTACGCTGGAATGCGCAAATAGTAATGTACAGGAGAGCCTCGCTCATTTTGAAAATAGCAAATAATCTAAAGCGCAGGAGAACCCGGGTGATACTGAGAAAAAGCAAGTAATAAAACGCAGGAGAATCTCGCTTAAGGGGAAGCAAATGAGCAGAAACTCTATAGGAACAGCAGTCAGGAAGGAGTAGCCAAGCTACGGACTCAAATTTCTAACGAAGAGACATCAAGCAGATTATATACCGTCAGAGGTAACTGAAAACACAGCGCTGATATCTTCATTCGAGAGATATGTTGCTGAAGTGGGTGGGGTAAGATGAAAACTCCCTACAAGGAATAAGGTTACATGAACCTCACCTAACTGGCTCTCCTCCTTGGAGGCCGCTTCCTCGAGAAGATGCATCAATTGTAAGAGCAAGTATTTCCAAAGCGCTTAAGGCTGCTTGATTGTTTCGGTAATGACTGTCTGCGAGTTCTACAAAGATTAAATCCATATTATTCCTTTTCAATTCCCTACCGAGGCTTTCCTTTTCAATGCTTGTCTACCGGTTTCAGACCGACATCTACCAAGCCTCTCCTCACACCTCGATGTCCGTTGCAATGAACCTCAAAGTCCCTGAGGGTCCGCAGTGGTAGGAACGACCGATGGAACAGAAGGGCAAGACTTGTCGTAGACGACAAGATTCGTGGCTTGTGGAGGCACGCTCGCGGCGGCAACGGAAAAGAGGAGACATTCATCGACGTTAGTGCTGGTCATGCCGAAGGCGAAGCAGAGGCAGTCGGTATTCGCCTCACACTGTGCAAGACAGAGTGCCGCAGTTGTGATTCCGGAAGGAGATGCAATTGGAGCTTGAGCACCCTGAGTGCTTGAAGGGGTAACTCCGCACTGCTGGCTGACCCCCTGCGGGTTGGAGGATGTGGGCACCACACTCGGGACTGAGGTGCAGCCGACATCATAGGCGACGAGATTCGTGGTGGACGGAGCAGGAAGCGAAGCTGCTGGGACGGAGAAGAGTATGCACTCATCCGCAGAGCCGACCATGCCAAACTCGAATGACTGGCAAGAGGTCATGGCTTCGCATTGTGCTTGGCAAAGAGCTGCGGTCGTTATGCCCGAAGGCTGAGAGAGAGGAGTCTGAGCAGCTGAACCGGATGGGATACCACCGCAGAGTGAGCGACGGACGACTGGAGATGCAGATGCTGTGAGGGCCAAGAAGGCAGAGGAGAAGATGAAGGTCTTGAAAGAAGGCATCTCGGCAGCTGCGAGTTTTGTTTTCCGAGGAAGGTGAAGTGTGCTGGTTGTTATGACTTTGGAAGGAGAGTGGGATGAGATGGATTGTGAATGCTACTGATGAGTTGCTACCCCGAGGGCAACTAAGTCCTCTTATACAATAGTACTCCGTTAAGCTGATTCTCAATGAGCATGCAGCATCCTCTGAAACGGCTTTGCTCTGACTTCAAATGATGCCACTGCGTACGAGTCTCCAATGATCTACAGGTCCTTGCAATCCAGCGGTGTGTTAACCTTGACCGAGGCATGTTCGTGCGTTCGTCACAACCATGGAAACAAACTGAGATCTCGGGGAAGAGAGTGAAGTGGTTCATTCACAGGCCCAGTGGGGAAACTGTAAAAGAGACCCACAAATGCTTGATTCGACCCATTACGTGGCAAACACGGTACTTGGTTGGTCCATAACTACGCTTCTTTCTAAGCTTCTCCATCGGAAGCCTATCATATGCATGGGGGCTGGCGAGAGGCGGGTGACGCATCTTGTGTGCTCGGAGTTACATGGCCTTGACTCCGGATGATAATCGCACAACTTGTGCCGAACATCCTATCCGGCAGCTAAAATTTACAAATCAATAAAAAACTGTTAAATGGGCTTAAGATGTACTTGATGTGAGAGAATAAGTTCTGAGGGAGATATATGCGAAGGAAGGGCTCAAGTGTAATGCTCAGTAGGATGCACGGCTCCCCCTTCGTTCACTGAGCGAGCGCCCGGGACTGCCTTAACCGGCCTAGTGCTTCTGGGAACTATATAAAAATTTGAAACGAGAAACGCGAATGCAAACAACAAAAAAGCGCCCAGCTCGTTGACTTATGTGTCGGGTCCCTCGGCTCGACTTCTCCTCGTGTTGAGTGACGACGACTCTCACGATCGCTTCTGCGATGTCATAGCAAGAGTCTCATGACCCTCTAGCAATGACGAGAACAAAACTACAAGCACGAATGATCTCTCGAGTGAGAGTTTTGAGGTTCTCCGCCTGCTTGACACTCAAACCGTCGGTCAGGGCCCCAGAATCGCGCGCGACCCAGGCTGTGTAATGAGCACAGACCGGGTTTTCATATATTTGAAAGTCAATCTCTTTGGAGCGCGTACCTTGGACTAGCTGTGAGTTACGTGAAAGGCCTAAGAGGTGCAACATCCCAAATGCTCTGCTAGAAGCTAACAAGATGGTCTCTTCATATATGCGGAGGTGACGCGGCAGCTGCCCTTTACCCGCTACCACTTTGTCATGAACGCTCGCGATGAAAAACATTGCTCTGCAAGAACACAAGGAGCCAGTGGATGTTTTTGGTTGAGTTTCATTTCCAAGAACGGTGAGTCCTCTCACAGACGAATTGCCGTAATAAGACGGAAGATCTTATGGCAGCCTTATCCCGCAAAACTAATTGCCAGACACTGCTATGGGAATGGCTCCCCAGTCTAGAGGCTCAGATGGACAAGGCTGACAATAAGAGTTAGTGACAGTTTTCTGGTTCATGGTACGTACCCCTGGTACAGAGCACTTAAACTGCCGATCGGCTCCACTTCCTGAGATTGAGGCAATGCCAAGGGTTCCGTACTCCAGGTACCCGGCTTCGTCTCGAGGTAAGGCGACTTCAACATCACCTTGAGTGCTTGGGACGTAAACGGTGGAAGTAGATATTCCGGAGATAGTCCATTATGTGTGAATTTGGGAAGAGAAAGGAGAGGACTGGGCTCGGGAGGTCGATGCTTTTGCGCCCTCGACATGAAAGTAAGTTCAATCGCTTCTCGATGCCCCACTCTTCCCGCCCCCATCTTTTGATTTGCGGTGGACAAGACACCACACCTCGCCTCTCCTCAAAATATTTCTCGTGCCAGAGACATCTCTTCGTTGAAAGTTTGGGCTGCGCATAGTTGACAGCTTACCCATTCCCAGCTAAGCACTTCCATATTCCACACCCAGGCGCCAGATGTGACGCTATACGGCCGTACTGTGGCCCGTTTTTGATGGGATTGGGGGGGACAACAGGATTCATTTCCAGATTGATTGCTACGCCGCTGCCCCGTGTTTCATGAGGGGAGAATGCAAGTGCTGATGAAGATGCGCTCTGCTCTTCACTTGCTGATCATATCTTGACGGATCTTCCTTTGCTTTCATCAGCGCAATGAACTTGCAATATTTTGCCTCGTCACGTTATTTGGTATCGTCTACTCACAATGCTATGCCACTAATGGGAGCTTATCACCTGGCGATGGCTATCTACCATGTAATGGGACAAGTTGAATCGAGTCGATGTGCTGCGTTACCAACACAACTGCCCTAGCCTTGATCTACGCGTCCCAAGACCTCGATACCTGTCTTCCTCCGGAATGTGTCTGCACTTTGGAGAATACTCGCGAAGCTTCTGCACAGATCAGAGCTGGAAAAGTCCAAATTTTCTGAACACTTGCACTGGCGGTTCTGTAAGCGTTAGCCCAACGATAATTCGTCTACATTCTCAGGGACATGTACGGAGAGAAGCTGGCTGAATACTGAGTCTGCAATTAGACTGGCCGGACTGCTAGCACTTACACAGCATTAACGCTTTGCACTGATGGAACATGGTGTTGCGGCACAACCAACTTGACCGATTGTTGTGACAAGAACCTCGGGTTCAAGCTCGCCTCTTCAATTGCTCCATACGCCGCCGCAACGGCTACAGTGGCCTCTATATCGACAGCTACTGCTTCCGGAAATTCAACTATACAGGCGGGAAATGAAAAGAGAATAAAGTGACAATTGGACTCGGTATGGTCCTGGGGGTTGCGCTTCTAGGGAACGTGATTTTAGGGTTCATGTTCTTGATGAGGAATCTGGCAGGTCGACAAAAGAGTAGGAAGTGGGAGGGAGGAACCGGAGACAAGGCTCAGCCGTTTGCTCAACCGTACGACAAAGGCCCTATTAAGCTCTCACATGAAGGCATGATCCACGAAATTCCGGAGAGGAGGATGCTAGTTGAGGTAGGCTGAGTATATCCAAGACTGAATAAAGCTTGCAGTCTGAAAACGCTATCGCCGAAGATGCGAGTCGTTGAGATCTTCCAATTTTGAACCTTTTGCAGACTCCATTTTGTTCACGTCTATTACTTCTCCTCGGGTCCCACGACATCTCTCTTCGAGTTTTGGTTTGTGTCACCTGTGATTCCTCAGATCTGAAAGTGTTTCATCTTTGGCAGAGGCTTTTTGCTTGACACAAATCATGGCTCTAAACCTTGACACATTTTTATATGGGAGTGGTGAAGAAGTAGCATATGATGAGTTTAGTAGAACACCTCATGCTTCTCAATTTCTCCTACACTGTTCTGATGATATCGTTCCAGTACAAGCACACATTGCAGCAGTATGGTCCCAATTCCACACCCCATCACGGTCCATCAAATAATATATCTGAAATACTCGTCGTTCCCCATCTCACTGTGCACAGCAGTGAACGTGGAGTCCCTAGTCTTGCCATACTTCTTATCTCTCCTCTTATTCTCCTTCCAAAGCAAGTAGCTCTGAAGCGAGGAAAGAAAGAACACCAGCAAGCATGCTCCGCACGAGATCCACATTCCCTTCCGGTAATATGGAGCGTCACCTGGCGGAAAGATATTGGTCCCTAGCACAGGTCCGCATTGCCCGCCTGTGGCGAGGATGGCCAGACCAGCAGCACGCTTAGAGTCAGTAGCATGAGTATTTGCTACCCATGAGAGGAGCAGGGCCACTGAAGTGAAGATAATAGTGGCGAGGAAGAGGCCAAAGTACCTCAATCCAACCGAAGTCTGCGTCCCAAGCAGTATATACCCAATGGCAGCTACGAGCGCTGCACCAGCCACGAAAGGCCCTCGAACTCCGACCCGATCAGATATGAACGCACAAGTCACGATGGAGATGAAGCAGAGAACATATGGAGGCGCAGACAAGCCGTTCGACTGAATGGTTGAGAATCTGCCCATCTCGGAAATGATGGTCGGCACAAATAGGGGAAGCGAGGCAAAGCAGACATTGCATCCAAAGTAGCACAGCGGAGGTAGGTAACTGCGCCAATCTAGAAGGGCGCCGACAGCTTGCTTCCACTGAAAGTTGTCGTGGTCTCGATCGCCGGGTTGCCGAAGGGACATTTCGATGGCGATTTCGCGGTCCCGTTCAGAAAGGAACCGAGCCTTGGCTGGGCTGTCGGGAAGCCAGAACCATGCAACGAAGGCGAGAGCAACTGTGGGGAGGCCTGGAATGAGGGTCAGATGAGGAAGCGTTTGTCAAAGGAACTGACGTACCTTCAACTAGGAACAAGATTCTCCATGTCGAAATTCTGCCATGAGCCTGTGAAATGCCATAGGCTAAAGCACCGCCACTAGATGAGCAGCAAGTCAGCATATCTATTCACAACAGCTCAAGATCGTAGCTGCGAGAACAGTGCAGATGTGCACCTTTGAGACGGTTTCAGGCGAGAAAGAGTACTGACTATGCGTTGGCGAGAGCAGATCCGGATAAAAAGATTCCAGTTCTCAGTCCTACCTTTTCTCGGGGGTAGAAGAACGACAGGTATAACGGGACTGCTGGTCCATACATTGCCTCTGGGATGGCAAGCAAAAATCGACAGACCATCAATCCGCCCCAGGTGGTCGTAGCTGCTTGGACACTTGATATTGTTCCCCAGATAAACACAGCTATTGCAGCCCAGCGATGAGGCGGAAAGACTTTCCAGCCCATTTGAGTCCATTGAAAAAGAATGTCTGGGACATTATCAGTTTCGGGTATTCGGATTCGTAGTTGTCAGCTACCCACAAGAGATGTAGAAGATTGTGCCAAGCCAGTTGTATCTGTTCCCGCTGAGATCGATATCTTTGGTCATTCCTGCAATTTTGGCGTTGCCCAAATTCGAGCGATCGAGTACACTAAGTGAATACAACACAAAGATCAAAGGCATCAGATGCCAATCCAACTTGCGAATAACAGCATCTTCCTCTGCCTTAGAGAAGCGAGACAGGCGAGCCTGGACTTCTGCGGCAGGTTTCCGGTCTATGTCGTCATCTTCGATATTCTCTTGATCAACTTTCTCGTCCTCTAGAGATGAAGAGGGCAGCTGGTCTCTGCTGACTTCGTCGATTTTTTCGGACGCCATGAGTTTAGGACGATGATAGAAGCTCAAGACGACAGTAGTTGGAATGAATGAATTATGGGTTTTGACGGAGACTGGATTGCGTGGTGAGAGTAGGGTAGTAGCTTGATAAGGAAAAGAGCTGCTGTAGGGAAGTATGCTTCCGATGTGGAATGGATCGAATCCCCACCCCCCGTAACCCCAGACTCTGGCTGGTGTGCGGGGTAACAGCGGCCGGCGATTCTGACATCTGAGGTCACCATCTCACTGCTTACCTATTTCCCACATTGCTTTCGCTGATGCAGACATGTTCGGTCACAGAAAGTCTGCTCATCTCCTTCTCCAGAATCTGGCATGCCAATGCGAAGCACTCTGATAGATGAGTACGCACCGAAAGATCTCTTATATAAAGTAGTATTGACTGGCTCTAGGATCTACTGAAGACGGACAATCTGTAGACATGGATCATTCGGTCCACACCATGAATTCGGTAAGCACCGGCAACAGAAATACCCCCGTTCCCACCTAGGTGGTTGCCCCGACCGAATGGTACTCTATAGCGATGCTGACACGTTGAGAATACAAGATAGTTCCCAATCCGGGAACAAGCTGAATTCATTGCTGACCTGCGGAATACAACCAATGAGAGCTTCAAAGTGACCTGTGATAGCATTGGAACCAGACAGCCGACAGGCACTCCTAGGATCTTGCCGGATAAGACTTTACGACTGTGCTTGGATTGGTTCAAGACCGGGGCATCAACACAGTTTCTCGTACCCTGGCCTCGTCAAGTATTAGATGATCGGGACCGAGGGCATGGCTCGCTCACATAACCTTACCGCTACTAATAATACCACTGGTCACCTGATATATAGCACATTTTGGAGAGACTTCAACTGCTCATTTCGCAACCTGAAGCTCCTCTAGTGTGGAACTTTCATTCTTGAAGATCCCCTGGCTTTACAGTCTTAATAGCGCTCTCAGTTGATGCTTCTTTGCTCCCTCCATCTATAATTCATGGGACAGTAATTCCTCCGTTTAAGGTCATTTTACTCCTCGCCTCGTCTGAGTCTCCTTCCTTTGACTTCAACCTGAACTTGATGCGCTGTAGCTTAATTTAGTCTATACCGAATACCCATCATTCGGTCTTCTGCTGATAGACTTCCCTTCTGGAAGTTGAAAGGGACTGGAAGACGTCGGCTGTACAAGCCTCCTAGGCGTTGTCTCCATCCGCCGAACCTGTTCTTGTCCCCAATTCCGGCCTGTCTGATCCAATAGCACCAAAGAGTTGAGATGCTTTGGTATGCCTCTTATAAAACAGCCATCTGGAATATGCGAGGATCGATCCCAAGCCTTTCTTTGACCCAGGCAGGTGATAACGTTGTGGTTGGCCCCTTCCCCCTGCTCCTGTTTCACTCAGGGGCGCAAGCGAGGGTGGGCAGTGCGCCTCGCCTCAACCCTTGTTAGCCAAATGTGGCACAATTTCTTATTCATTGTCTGTAAAGTGAGAGTTGAGGTCGGCGACTATTTCACGTACCTCAAGGAGAGGATATTCCTCGTCACGGTACTGAAGAGAGAGGTACACGTACATGTCCACCCTCCTGCATTTACCCGTGGGCTGAACGCTATGTGGCTGCTTATATGTTTCCACGAAATTATTCAGCTTAGCCACCGCCAATGTCTCCTCCAAAGGTTATCGTCTCGAAACTCAGCCCTACGCCAAGACGCGGCGATGTACTTGTACAACGGCCTTGGCTACCTGGACATGCTGAAGGAATGACTATCGTATCTTCAACCAGTAAGCAACAGAATATTTGATATCCCAGTAGTCCTTTTAATACACATTAGCATGGGAGCTTTAAGTATAAATCAGGCCTCGATGCCCTTCGAAAAGAACGAGTATTCATAGAATTTGACCTGATCACTAAATCAATTCCCACTTTCCTCTCAAGAAGCCTAATCCAAAATGGCTGCTGAAGTAGTGATGAAGGGGCTTCAGGCAACTGGGCTTGATAGTCCAGCAGATATTGCCAATCAGGCAGTCAGTGTGGCTCAAGCTGCCTCTCAGATTATGGACGGTCAGTCTCTACTTTCACATCGCCATTTTGTCCTGCAGTATCCAGTCTTTAACGTGATTTGGATGCTGCTAGGTAGCAGCATTTACCAGGAATAAATACTAACTCATTTCATGTCCAGTCGCTCGATCCGAGGCAACCAAGGCCGAGGAGTTTGCTAGGACCGAAAGCAACGAGTTCAACATCCGCAGGAATTTTCTCGACAACGCAGTCCACGCAATTCGAGAGGAGACATTGGGTCAATACAATATCGTCATCTGTTCTGACCAGGAGCACGATGACTTCCAGCCTGTGGGGCGAATTCTGCCAATGGATATACTTTCGGTTGATATTGGGGATGGAAAGAGCGTAAACTTCATGGTATACCTGCTTTCTACCTACCCATCTGATTCCATGCTATGGGGAGCTGTTGACAACGCAAAATAGGTATACGTATTCGAGACCGGCCGCTACTTAAGACGCGGAAAGTGGGAGCAGGACGCCTGGAACTGGTATGGCGAGAGTGACAAGTTTTACGACGTTTTCATGCATGTGCACTTTGATAATGCTCAGCCGAAGTTGAATGCAGCAGATGTAGCGCAGTCCCAGAGTGCAAATGCAGAGATGGATGGGGAGGCAGCTGGTGTGAATGCTGCAACTCAGGGTGCTGAAGATATTGCTCAGGAGGGTCCCCAGCCTGACGATACTGAGGCTGAAGAGACTGAACCTCAGCCAGAGCCGGAGGAACAAGAACAGGAGCAAGAGCCGGAAGCTGAGCCTGAAGCGGAACCGGAAGAGCAAGAGGAGGAATGATAGATTTGGGACACCTTCCTGACTTCATAACTACAATGCACTCTTCCATTCTCGGTGTGAATCTGCTGCATTCGTTCTGGTCTTAATTTGGAGTAATCTAATATGGGTAAGCATTGAATGTTCAATGGGTTCTTCAAGAGCTTCCGTAAAAATTTGACCCCTTTGGCCATTCATATAGTCGAGAATATTTGGATCATTGCCCATGCTACTACTTCTTTGAGTAAGATGCCTAAAAAAAGGCTATCGTCCTGATCTCTACACTCTCCCGAACAGGAGCGTCTGGTGATGATGTCGGATCCTCGAATGCGCTGTGACCCACGAAGCGTGCACGACCATCAGCTTCCGACTCGTATGTCTTTAGCAATATGACCTGCTCGGGGGTCATTTTGGGAAAGTACCACCATTGGTGACGAGGTGAATGTCGCGGCACATAATTCTCACCATTTCGATCACGATAGCGGAGGTGGAGTTTGAAGAAGTCCTTAGGTGTCGTTGACGTAACATCGCACATTGCCAGGGGACGTTCCTCGACCACTCGATGAATGGGTTTCCACACATTGAAGAAAGCCACTCTACGGGACAGCAAATCCTCAGCTTCGTCCTTGAGAAGCTGATGCACTCGTAACCGGCCACTCTCAGCAGTGTAGTCGCAGTGCACCAACAACACCGGTGCACGTTGAGAGGTTTGAGTCTCTTGTGTGATTGGTTTGGCCGCATTTGACTTGGTGCGGATAGTGTGGTCAAAGACAAGTACACGTGTGGCACCGGTGGTCCTCTTCAAGAAGTCGACGATCTCCGGATAGAAAGTCTCCCTCACAGCAACATCATCCTGCCACTGATCGTACTCTGTCTTGAATTCGTGGAGTGAGAACCCTTCCCTATCTACAGAGAATGTCTTGCTGCGGTGCCATCCGTCCTTGACTACCATCTCGTGTGGATCGTCGCCGGGTTCATGGATATCTTTTGAGGCCTCACTCTCGTAGAAGTAAATCTCTGTGAGCTTGTCGACTTCTTTCGTGTAGTTGAAAGTGACTCGAACTTCAGCATGGCCATTACTCAAATGAGTCGCGCTAGTAGTCGTATTTTCTGCTTGCAAAAACAAATTATTCAGCTACTAATGTACGTACAGTGCAACAATTATGCAGCCGCACCTGGTAGTAACGATTTTTCAACCGCGCCTTGTGTCTTCTTCCAGCAGGGTAACTTCTCAACACCCTCCTCCATCCAACGCTTCAAGTTCGGGTATTTATCCAGCGGGAGGCGCTGCAACTGCAATATCTGCTATTGTGACTTCATCTCCTGCCAGCCATTTTGTTTTGGAGAGCTGAGCATCAAGAATGCTAGCGAGTTGATTCCATCTCGGAGCTTCGGCGTCGATGACTGCCTGATCCGGCTCGGCTCCTATAAGCGGCTTGACGACATATTCGACCTTGGATATGGCGGCTCAGCATATTACAGATGGAATGAAGACTTAAAGAGAATGACAGGGCCTAATTTTTAGGGGACTTGAGGGGAAATCTTGTTACTGGCTTACAAGATAGATGTAGCAGCTTTGGAACCATACAGAACCTTCCCAGAGAAGCCAACGATTGACGGTCGCTCGCTGTTTCAAGTCCGTGGGATAGTATTGGTGCTTCTCCCCAAGGTCGGCAGCGTATTGGAGGATGGCATTGGACTCCGTGATTGTGCAATCGCTGTCGACAGCAGATGGTAATGTGGCATGGGGGTTGATCTTCATGTAGTCCGGGCTCTTGTGAGCGCCGGTGAGGTAGTCGACATGATTGAAGATGTATGGCGTTTCCAGCAAGTCAAGACCTGCCAAAACCTTCCGCGAATTTACTGTGCATGCGTCAGCGTAGACTTGAAGCATTGTGTTATTGGGCTTCTAGGCTCTGAGAAGAGGAGTGAAATGTTTAAATGTCAAAAAAACTCTGAGAAGCTGAGCGAACTGTTCTGATATCAGACGGACTCTAAGAGGATGGATGAGCGGTTCCGATGTCCAGTATGTGTTTGGAATTTCTGTCAAGATGCTGGGGTGGGAGAGCTGAAGATATATACAAGGATGTTGGCGGAGCTGACTGTGCCCCGCATTTCGGCTAAAAGGGGGTAGCTTGATTGAGCTCGACCGGTAAGCTCAAATACCATGATTGACCTATTCCGTGCAGCCCTGTGACATTTCATCTCATCTGTGTGGTGTGACATACCGCATGATCCACTTAGGATCGAAGGACGGCGGCCGCTGCTGCAACTGTACCTAGGTACCGGGCTCTCAGGCGAAGAAAAAAGTGGCCGATATTGGTATCTGCCTATGTCTAACTTTCAGGCTCCAAGAATAGCTACAAAACCGAAATCAAATTTTCTAAAAAATAATTAAAGAGAAAGTTTGGCTTCTTTAGAGCTCTAATATTAAATCTTAGCAAATTTCATGTGGTTTTATGGAAGTTTTGTTATTGCTAGAACCAGGGTCTTAGTGTTGTGGGCGTGCCAAAATCGGCCACTTTTTTCTTCGCCTGAGAGCCGGGACAAGCTCCAACTCGGGTGTGAAAATTTTGTGCACATCTCAACTTCTAAGGTATCTGCTTAGGAGTAAAGTGCTGCCAACTTTTCAGCGCGGATGGATATGTACTCGCTCGAATTCCCCACCCCTGTCCTTCCCGATTAGGAAGTACGCGATCAGTCAATTGTGTTTCTCAGTCATCTTCAAATAACTGACACTCATCGGGAAGAGCGATGCTATCTTTCAGAATAACTTTTAAATTCGTGAGACCTCGGGATCTAATGAAGTGCCTGACCCGGACTCCTTACCCTCTCGACACATCTTCATACAGGGCCTTAACTATTGAAATTCTTACCTATGTAGATAATGTAGCTCCATGAGACTACTCCGATGAGGAAAGCAGCAGTTGTCAATGTCACCTACCCAACTCTAATTCGTTTCCGTCGTCCCTTAACCCTTTGAAAGTTAAGCGAGTTTTCGGCAAGGCGGCCATTTTATTGCAAGGCGATTTCGCAAAAGTGGCACTAATAGAACATCTTTGGATTCAGAAGAGATCTTCAGAATCATGAGATGTTTCGAGCGAAGCTGCTCTGAAATAAGAGCTGAAGAGACGAAGTCGTATAGAGTAATATCAGGGTCTTTGAAGACAAGGGTTCCAAGAGACTAAATATTTTTGACTCCATACATATTTTGAGATTTCCAAGTTCAGTGCCACCTTTTTTTTTTCAGTCAGTACAAGCATCGTATGCGCACTCATATTCCTGGATGAAAAATCGGTAGCGATGGGCTTCCAACATTATGTAAGCCATGTTCTAGTTACTGTCGTGGCTCAGCAATTATCTCTATTATTGTGTGTTTTTTTTATCGACGACGGCTGTGTAGGTGGTATGTCGCATGCTCCTTCCGAATTGAGCTTTCACGTACCTACTTGCCGCGAGAGTATGAGCATAAACCCATAGCATGGAAATGACGTTGATACAATCGCACCTGCCTGAGTTAATAGCAAAGGTCTTGATCCTCTTGGGGAGGCCGAGAACAACCAACACATCATCCTTCCAAAATATCTACAACGACCTCTGCACGATTGTTATTATATCCGTACTTGTGCAGACCTCTGAAGTACTTATACCATGAGCTCTACCCGGGAGTCATCCAAAGATGCTGAAGCTGTGGCTACGACTAGGAAGGCCTTGAGCAGTTCCAGCGAATCATCAGGAGATGCTGAGACTTTGGCTACAGCATTGAGGTCACAAGCGACATGAGCGATTCTGAAGTAGCTGAAGCTACGCCGGGGACAACTGAGACCACGACCCTTAATGGCGAGTCATCCAAAGCAGTCGTTGAGACTTTGGCCCCGAGTATTGAGATCAGCAATAACGTCCTATCAGAAGTTGCTGAAGCTGCAGCTACGGCCATTGAGACCATAAGCTCTCATGGCGAGCCATTCCAAGATGCTAAACCTGCTGTCCAAAAGACTCGAGCATATAGAAGGCTGGGAGAGGGAGATCTGAGGAACTGACGTGTAACGTACAAAAAGCCTGGCTCAGACCAGACGTCCAGGATGTTGCATTCGGATTAAACGAATTAAGCGAAACGGAACTCTGCCGTTAAGCTGGCACATTACCCTCGTATGAAGAACTCTTGTCATTCTATCTTCAAACGCAGCAACCATCATTGCCCAATCCTTCTATCAATCGTACAGCTACAGCGATACCCGCACGGGCAGCTCCTCACCCTGTTGGTTACCCAGCAGGAGAAGCACATTACCCACTACCCGCCCAAGCCAATGCTCATGGCCCCGTGCCTCAGGTAGTATCCACGGCCTACACAGCTCGTCAGTCAATGCCGGAAATCAGCAGCACCAATTCTTTCGCTAGGACAGCGCCGCCACCACACACCCTGAAACATGTCAACGTCTGTGTGGCAAAGCGACCGAGATATGCATATTATCCAAAATTTTATACTCTAGACGTATCAATTGTTCTGCACTACGCGTTTGACCTTTGCACCTACTGTTATGAAACAGAACTTGTTGACGGGTGGCTGGCCATCATCTCCGCGAGGTGAAAAATCCGTTTCACGACGAAAAGGGAGAGATTACTTTCATGTCGAGGTGCGATCTTCAACTCCCACGAATACGAGGCATACTCCCTACTCAGGCGCCTCATGATGCCGAGATGACTCTGATCGAGTTCAAACAGCTTCGGCAAGCCCTTTGACCGTGTGATGGGCCATGTCACCAGCGCAGATCCAGCCCGGGTTGTACGAGGAAACCAGATGCTAGGATTGATATGCTGTCAAACATGCTACATTCTGAATCTTCGTCATACAGCATTCCAAGATCTCTTTGAAGCAAGAACCGGATCGAAATCTGTAACATTGAGATGCCGCATGGGATGCCTCTTTTCACACTCCTCTTCATTTGTCCAACGGCCCTTAAGCGAGTTTCTCTTAATGATGCCGATTGCGGAATCCTTTCAAATACTTGCGGGACGATTGCAACAATCACCTCAACTGCCTGCCGCGCCAAGGAGCGTGGAAACCCATTACCAATTTTGAGAAGAACGGTACTAGCTTTATCTTCAAAAGTAAAAGGAGCAAGGCAGAATATATCTGCTGCGCCTGCTATGCCGAATTTATCATGAGAACTCCCATCGAAGACGCTTTTCATTGTCCCGAAGGATGTATCCGAAAAGGTGCGATCGAGATCGACTTGCAGCCTTGGAACATTGTCTTCCCAGTTGCCATGACTATCGCCGTAGAGCAGGGAAATATCGAGATATGGAAGAATGCAGCGGCAAGACTGCAGGACGTTGTCGAATGTCCGCACAGGAAGGGTATCTTGGAGGAGAAGCTGGAACTGGACTTGGCAAGAATGAAGATTCAGCGCCGTGGTACCACGTCATGGACTTTCCTGCTATCGAGATCTGTCCTTCATGTTACAAGACCATTGTGAAAGTTCTTGGAGCAACAGACAAGTTCTCTGCCGTAATTCGACCTTTATGAGCGAGCATCAAACGCATGTGTTTTATGTTCTCCTTAGGGAGATATAAATCCTTAACGATGGAAAATGTTGCTGATCCCATCAAATTTGAGAGCTCCTTGGTGCGGAGAGCTCGACGTCTGTTGAATGCCATGCTATATGGGTATAGGAGTGAGGACTAGGCGAGATTCTTCTAGGAGGCTCAGTTCATCTCATCTCTTCCGACCCCATGCGGCGGCTCAGGGTTGAAGTGGTTCGGCTGTTTGAGATGGCGTGATAAGAATAACGATGGTACTTTTGTATTCTGCGAGGAATGCTACTCGCACAATGATAAGGGGACTCTTCTGGAGACGTACTTAAGCCTCAACATGACCAAAATCGCGTATAGCGGCGAAGGAGACGCTGGTGGTGTGAGTCGACTTCGTTCGAGCTGGGCCTGACAAGAACTGCGAATTGCTGCGCAAAGGAACAGTTTTCCATTGTTCGAACAATACTTTAATATCAGAGAACGTGAGCGCGAAAAGAAAGGCCGGGCTAGCAACAATGACACTGTCCCAGCGAGGGCGTCGTCAGCCCCACGTGGGTTGACTTACATTTCCCACCCGAGCGAGGAGTCCGACCCCGACGTTGGTATGGAGTAAAACTGACACAGATGGAATTGAAGCTCGTGTTGAGTTTGAATCATGAGACTCAGAGACAGAAGACGCAAACCATTCTTAGGAGACAATATCATTACAATAAACCTCGTTTCCATTCCCTTGACCGGCGTGATACTTCAATAGGTCTGAGCTATCTGCATCATTGCATTTGCAATGTTTCCTAATGTCTGACTTATGCCAAAGCGTGGCGTGGAAATGGTGCGGGAGTACTCGTCGTGCGGTAAACGTAGCTACATGTTGTTCTAGAACAGATTCTAGGGTATTACCTAGGTACCTAGGTACTCACCTTGGACCTGGATATCTTAGATTCACGAACTTAACTCACAATCTTGAGATGCCCACAAATTTGAGGTGTGAAGGTGATCGGCGAATAAATTTCTGAATTCTTAATAGGGGAGGGCGCACTTTGAGGACGTCCTCGACCCAAAGACTGCTGGCACGCTTCGAACAAAGTATTTGAGCCAGGCATGATTATGTTTGACCATAAACTCAGGCACCTTGAGCGGATAGGCGGCGGTACCAAAAGTCTTCGCCAATCTGCCATAGATCATGGGTCGCACCCAAATATGCCGGAGTATGGTCCGCACTCATCTTTGGTGTTGCTGTCAATAGCGGGCATTCGAGGAGGCGATATCACATGCTGGAAGCAGACCGCCCTGCCTTATCTCAGCTAGGGCCAATTTGGCAAAGTCGTGGTCAATCTTCGCACAGCCAAATAAACTTAATAGATGGTGGAGAGATCAGTCCTGAGCAGTATGCGCGAGGTAGCATGTCTCAAACTACTGGTGAAGGGTGGTGGAGATGTTGTAGACAAGGACTGGACGAAAAGGGATTAGCCCGCCGGCAGCATTTGCAGGCCATAACGTCCTCCGTACCAATTTCGTGCCAGATTTGAGACTCAATCTTGAGATTCTTAAGTTTGTAAGATTAGGTTGTTCCTGCGAGCTGCTGACAGCGGATCCCGAAAAGCTGTTTTGCAGACTGTCCAATGGTGGTATTTTAGAGTGACTGCTCGCTGCACACCAGTGGATTGGGAACGCTGCCATTTTGTGCGCGGTGATGTGGCATAGCATGAAGAAGCGCCACGGCTGGTTGTGCCAGCATGAAGCATGGGCCAGATGTTCTTACTGCATGAGCTGAGCTTTGGGGGCCAAATCACCTCCCAATGTGACCTCACTGCCTCAGCTGTGGGTGGTCTGCCTCCTGAAAAGGGCCTCTCCACTCATAGAAGACCTTTCATCTTTTTAAATCAACCCGCACCTCTTCCCATCCTGAGAGCCTCCTGTATCTTTTTGTGCTAAGTGGTATCCCTTGCCGCATGCCTTGAACAGGTACTATGGCTCCAGCGCAGCAGGCAGCGGAGTTGAGAAGTCTATGGCAGGTTGCCGTAGAGAGGTACAACGCTGATGTGAAGAAATACGAGGAGGAATACCAGAAGAAGCACAATCATGTTTGGAACAAAATGCTTGACACGCACAAAAAGCACGAGCAGGAAGCACCCGAATTGAAGTCTGGTCAAGCATTTGCGGAGGAACTGGAAAGGCGAAGGTCAGAGTTCAAAACCATGCGCATGAGAGATCACAAAGTATTTCATGCGATGGCATCGTTGGCGACACCGGTTGAGATTATTGGTGGACAAGCCAGTGCGATTGGAAGTCTAGTACGTTTGCCTGTTTGAGCTCAACAGAGTGAATAAATACTAACTTGGAAAAGTTCACTCCCGCGACGCCAATGATTTTCGGGGCTGTGATGTATCTGTTCAATGTGAGATCCCCAGATTTACGGTCCATAGGACTCAACTGATAGGCTCCACCAGGCTGGTCGGCAGGTTTCGGAAAATTTCGATGTAAGTACTAGTGGAAGTCCACGCTCCTGTGGCGGTGTATGGATTAGAACCTGGATTGACGATTATCAGGCTCTCGAAACCGTTTTCCGTCTTTGCAATGATGCCATCACTGATATCTCAAAGACAGTCAAAGGAGTCAGATACGTGTCCATAGAATTCCAGGCCCTTTCGATTGAGACTTTGATTATAGTACTGAAGATCTTTCGTCTTGCAACTGAACAGGCTAAGGCTGGTAGACTATGTGAGTTCAAGGTCTCTTCTCAACATAGAAGGAAGTGCTGAAATTTCAATAGCGGAGTACGGAGCTGCTCTCCTCGCTCCAGGAAAGAGTGGCCCAGGAAAGGCAGCACTCGAAGAATTGAAAGAACTCGGCAAACGACGGAACGCCACCGTGTTACTCGACGTCTACACGACCGTTGACTTGGTCGATGTGAAACTTGACTTGGCGGACCAAAAGCATGATAGGGCCGAAAGAAAGATTGACGAAGTCTTTAGTCAGGTGAAGGAAGTGAACGTATGTAAAGATCTTACCCCTTGAATTTGCCCATATTTCAAGGGCCGAGAGCTAAAGGATGATCTTGACCATTGGTCTTGAAACGTGCCTCCAGCCATGTTTTAATGCTCTCAAGTTTCACTCTTCAGGAAAAGATATATGACTTAACACGCCTATAGGATCGGCTCAAGAACAAGAAGGATGACCAAGCAGGCCCGAAAAGTAAGGCTCCGCGTATACCAGCCAAAATAGAGACTTACACGCTACAGCTTCTAAAGAAGCAAAACAGAAGACGGAGGACAAAAATCAGGACGCGCTGAAAAGGTTTCTAGACCCAGAAGTTTCGATGGTTGACCGAATTAAGAAATTCGCGTCCACTACCGCCCCAGGGACTTGCGAATGGATCTTTGGTGAACCGGAATTTGAGGCTGTAAGTATAATAGGTCGAATTGGCATTTTAATGTCATAGTTTCTTCTTGTTTTGCGTACTGTTTATGGTCCACTCAACCCGAATTTCATGCATTGCTGCTAATAATATTCGCATTGTCCAGTGGATATCACGAGATAATCTCCCAATTCTCTGGGTTTTTGGAGATAGCGGAGTAGGGAAGTCGCATCTCGCAAGCAAAGTCGCGGAGCATTTTGGACCTTCACATATCCTGGGCGCTAAAGAGGTCTCTCAGGCGAGGGTGGGTGCTTACTTTATCGAATATGATGACTCTGCTCAGAACGAGAATTCAATTACCAAAGATGAAGCTCCGGAATCCACTGTATCAGTACCTGATGTTGATCCCGACCAGAAGGGAGATAAATCCGCTGCTAAACCAGCTGACGACTCTGAGCCCTCTCCCCCGCCAGCAGAAAAAGCGGCAGATTCGGATACAGCTCCGAACGGCGTAGGTAGCGAAGATACCACGCAACAGGAGTCAGAGCGTAATTGGGTCATTGCGGGTATTTTGAAGACGATATGCTGGCAATTGTCTGAGGACGACAAAATGTACGAGAAGGACCTCGCAGATCATTTGACCGTCATCCAGAACAATGCTGGAGACTGGAACCCTTTGAGACAAGTAAGATTGATTTCGCGGCGTTGCAACCACCCTCCGAACCTAGACTCTTGTCTCAGTCCAAGAAGAGCTTAGTGAGCAGTCCTGACTACCAGACCCAATAGGGTGTGGAAATTTTATTGTCGAAAATATTCTATTCCATCAGTGATATCTCAGGTTTCAAGACGTTGGATCTTCCGCATAAACAGGGAAGGTGGAGCTGGCTAATTTGTCTTCAGATATGGACTAATCTTTTTGAAAGAAATTACTTCAGCACCATACAAGGTCGTTTTATCACACTTGTTATAGACGGAGTCGACAACCTGAACAACGAGGTTAGGGTTGCGCTTTACCACGTCCTTTCGATTATGGGGCAGGCATCGCAAGGAGGAGAGCCACGCCGTGTCAAGGTCATTCTCTTCAGCCAGCTGACCTTGCGGGAGGAGGTTTCGAGCGCTTTCGTCGACTTTGAGATCCCACAAATTACGATCACGAGAGACAAAAATCAAGGCGACATAGAGAAGTTCATCTCTTGGACAGTAGATCAGTCTCCAAAATTGAAGAGAGCCTTGAGAGACAAAAGTCTTAGATCTCGCACAATCAAGAAGCTTGCTGCTTGCACCAATGGCTGTTTTGAGAGTAGGTAAGCGTTTCAGTGACAACAGGTTCGATCTGCTGATGTGTGCAGTGGGAGCTTTGGTACTCAAACAGCTTGCAAATAAAGACCATATTGACATCTTCTCGTCGCTCCTTCAAACCCCGCCAACGAACATCGAAGATGCCCTTCGCGAGACGCTGGATCATTTTGGTCAAACCCACACTGTCCAGGACATCAAAGACCTAAATACTCTCCTTACATGGGTCTTATACTCACGCAACCCACTTACCCTTGCGGAATTAAACGCAGCCATAGGCCTGGAATCAAAATATGGTGAATTCCTCGACATCCAAGATAAGCTGAAGAGGGAGTATGATTGGTGTCTCTCAATAACGCAGCCGAATCCTTCTCAAGTGTCACCTGAAGCGGATGACAAACCAGACCAGCGTTTAGACGGTGATGAAGTCGATGAAAATGCCACCGAGGATGGATCACCTGACGAAACTGATGCACTATACGTCCAAGTTGCCCATGCTTCTATTGCCAAGTTTTTCCGCAACTCTTCAAATACGACAACAGTAGCGAAGGGGGAGAAGATAGGGATGAGTCGCAAGCAAGCTCACCTGAGACTTGCGAAAGCCTGTCTCCGGGTAATATGCCAGACCGAACCACCATCTGATCTCGAAAAAAAGATGGCAACGACAGACAAATTGTTGAGTTACGCCTCCAGATACTTCCAGGACCATCTCGCTGAGGCTAAAGGTGAAGCTGATGTGGCGGGAAAAGTGGAGATATTTCGAAACTTGACGAAATTGTTTCGGGATGAAAAAGTCATTGCTCGATGGGTTCAAGAAAGTCTCTTTTGGCCTGGGTTTTTCGACATGCAGGAAGATCTCGGTATCGTCTGGTCTTTCTTTTCAGACGAGACCGTTTTGAGGGAGCTCAGTTACGAAGAAAAGGCATGGGTTATTGAGCCTTGCCCTTCGACTGCAGAGAGAATCTTGAAGCCAATCGCCATGTGGTACGCTAAGAGCTGGCTTGTGATACCTGGTCTTGACCACAACCGCCAATCTCTCTATTTTTTCGTATTTCTCAATGTCTTCATTGAGCTGGTAATCTCCCCTTCCTTTCATTTGTCTTGAGTCACGACTAAGTATTCAATAGTTCGAGTGGTCGAAGACTCACGATGGTGGCAAATTCCCTCTGGGTGAGCACCCTTTTGACAAGGGGTGGAAAATGAAGAGGGCGGATATTCTAAAGGTTGCGGAATGGGCTGGTTTTGAGAAAACTGCGTTGTGGTATACCAGGGTTGGGTACAATTGCGACGAATTAATCCAGCCTCTCACAGATGGAGATCTGGAAGAATACAGGACTGCAATACAGATCGATCCTGATTTTGCCCCAGCACATTTCTCACTAGGGGCAGCACTCGGAGATGCTCTTCTTCAGTACGACATTGCTATCCAAGAGATGCAGAAGGCTCGTGCCTTGGGCTTCAATGGGAGTACTCCTGACGATCACTGTCGTGCGGCAATTGTGAGGCTCCAATACCTTTTTTACCCCCACCTCCGGCATGCTTTCCCATTTTCACACTCTATCCATTTATTCCGAAACTAGAGCAAATGAGCGATTATCACTATTTTTTGTAGCCGGATTTCGAGACTTTCTAGAAAGGCATTAACTAACCTGCCATCTGTCTAGTGGATTGCTACGTGGCAAAATGCCAGAGCGGACACGGCTGAAGCTAAGAAAGAAGCAATGGAGACTCTGGAGGAAGAGCTCAAAAGATTTCCAACGGAGTACCCGCTTGTGGCCACTTACATCACAATTGCAGGCAAAGCTGGCCGCCACAGAGCATTGGTTTCCGCTGTACAAAATCTAGCAACGAAGCTACCGGAATTTTTAGCTTCAGATGACACCAACGGGGATATTCACACTTCTTTAAGACGTGCAGCGCAGAAGACGAGACGTGTTGGCGTGCTCAAGAAAGCCTATGAGGCTGCTATTAAGAACTCCATGAAGTCCACGGAGAAATGGAAGGCGACCCGCAATTTAGAGCTGTTCAATGCTCTGGCGGAGTTGTATGTTGAGAATCAGGAAGACGACAAGGCAATTGTTGGTGAGGACAAGTTTCATTACATACACAACCCTCAGTTCGCGTTGTACCTGGGCACTCTGGTATTCTGTTCGTCATCATTCTTCCTAGAGGAGTTTATGTGCTTCATTTCACACGATTGCGTACTTGAAGACCTTCTGAAACAGGGAAATACTGATGCTCAGGTTGCCAGAATATAGAAAATTGATCGATGTGGCTCTGGATACCGACCAGAGTGATTATCTAATCGCTCAGGAAGCAACGAGCAAGATCGCCCTCCTCTACTTTCTCGGGACATGGAGCAAAAATACCAGTCCCGGTGAACGAGCTGATTATTTGGAACATCTTGTCGCAATGGAGAAGGCAGAGCACGTCCCTGATACAAATGACATCGATCCGACAAAATACAAGGCTGGTATTTTGCTCGGATTATTATATCGTTTGCGCGGTGAGCATGAGAAAGCACGTCCTTATTTCAAGGACCGCATTGCCGTAGCAATGTTTCTTTTGGATGACGACGACGCTGACAATGACTTCACCGCGTGGGAAATTCTGTGGGATACGTTGATCAAGGCAGGTAAGTGAGAAATGAGGGAGAGCCACACTACATTTGGTTGGCGGCATTGACGCATTAACAGGTGACTTGGAGAATGGAATTGCTGCAGCAGGAGCATACTTCTATGCGATCCAGGGGATGATGGGCGTGGAGAGCAACCCAGAAGCACTAGCGGAAGCCAGTAAAGAGGCATCTGGACCTGAAGTTCCAGCGACCTTGGAAGGCTCCAAACCCCTTGACGCTGATCGTGACACAGAAAAGGGTGCCTCAGAGGATGAAGCCAATCACCAAGGGTCAGAAATCCTCGATTCCATCCAAACACCACCTGTTAGTGAAAAGACATCAAAGGATCACGACGAGAATTCGCAGACTGATATCCCTTGGAATATATCGACATGCTCTGGTATATGCAACAGGGACATGACGAAGTACGACAAGGGGACTCATAGATGCATTTACTGTCTAGACACGCACTATTGCACTGATTGTTATGAGCTTCTTCGGGAGAGCTCCTTGCCATATACTCTTTGCGATTCGGAGCATGAGTTCGTCTATATTAACGGCCCCCCAAAAGGCCTCCCTGAAGACCAAATCAAAGTTGGCGACAAGATACGGAACAGATGGGAGTGGTTGGATGAGATCAGGGCTGCGTGGGACTTGCCGTTGAGGAAGGTTAACCCTTCGGTACCCGTTCAAGCGAATGGTGCCGTAAAAGCCTAGTGCGCTAGATTTGCTCATGACCAGTTTTACATAATAAGTTTCTTGAGACCTCGTTCATGTTGGATTTCTTTATCTGCAGTATACCATAACCATGTATGCAAAGTTTTCGTGTTTCTCAAAATGTAATCTTACTTTGTGCTAGCATTTCCTCTCGCAGTATCTATCTAGCACTTTATCATGATTTGAACTTACTCAACATCGTTGCAACTTATGATGGGTTTCGTCCCGGCCTGTAACACAGCGCCATCTGGCCATTTGATTGTTCAACTAGCCCTGAATTTCGCGGCCCAATCCTTTGCTTCTAATTTGCCTAAAACGACAAGTATTTGTCACTGCGGTCATCTACCCAAAACGGCTGCATTTGATCAGATAAACATCATTGCCAAGACTCTGTAAAAGGCATTATCAATATACATTGCGAAATCCTGGGGAACAGAGGTAATAGGTGCTCGGCATATAGTATCTCGCTAGATCTCCTACAACTACAATTCCCTCACTTTGGCTCGCTTCTCCCTGGCGTGTATACTAAATTTCAATTGCAAAGCACGGCGCACAAGAACCACAAATGGATAGAGCTCTGAAATTATTCCATATGAAACCTGCTCCCCCAAAGAGTGCAGTCTTCTGAAAGTATTTCACTTGCCCTGCTGACATCCGACGGTGCTCATTGTTTCTTCCATTCTAGGCTATCAAACAGCCTGATCAGAATCGGTTTGATTTCTGTATCTATAAACAACAGCTTTCGCCATCTCTAAAGCAAAAGTTTTCTTTTTTTGGTTTTTGAGCAATCTCTAGGTGCATGATTTTATGCCCAGCTCCCCAGATTAGAGATCGTAATTTGAATTCTGTCCAATTTGCACTTGTCACTCAACTCTCTCGTTGCGACCAGCATTCTCGCAGCGACCGCTTCCTCACATAGCCTGATACTCAATCCCAGGCCTCGTACACCAGGACAATCGTTTCTTGCCGCTTGCGGTCCTTCAGTTACGAACAACATCAAAGGCGACAATACCTCTCATGTCGAAGGGCTTCCAGAAGCCGCAGCCAAAGACCCGCATACCACGCTTATGAGTGCAACCTGTGGCTCTGTCGAGGCCTCCAATACGCCGACAACAAATCTGGCGTGCAAAACTACACAGCCGGGCAGGTTGTCCACATCGATGTGAAGATCACTATCAAGCATCTTGGGACAGTAAATGTCAGCATCGTCGATACTAAGAGCAATGCGGTGGTAGGGAGCGAGTTGATGTATTGGGACGGGTATGCGGATGATAAGGCAAGCGTGTTGCCGACGAATAACACGAGTTTTGACGTCACGATTCCGAAGAATCTTGGTGGCGAGTACAGTGTTCCTGGTGATTGTGTAAGATCTTCTCCCAATTCTCCTGGTGTACCTCTTCTCTTTAACGTGGGACATGCTTCTACAACCTTAATACCGAAAATACACTTAGAACGAGCTAATGTGTGAGCAACACACAGGCCATACAATGGTGGTGGTATGGTACAGCCGCCAAACAGACATACGAGTCTTGTATTGACTTCACGGTTGTGGCTTCGGCGTAGGAGAGTAAGGCTCACTGAAGAGTCAGAGCTGTACCCAAACAGTGGAAAGGGCTATGCAATTAAGCAAACCTTATTTGCACAAGCATTGTTGTGATGAACTGAAGCTGTCTTTCATTTATTGTGTTTGATTTGAAGATTTCAAGGAGTTGAGATTTGACCACGGATTCTGGGAGAGATTTACTCAGACATAAATAAGTAACCACCACCTACTTTCAATTTACTCTCACGAACAGTTCTCTATAGGTTTGCTCGTTGGGATTGGACGCTGTATCTCTAGCTACTTTCTGTTGCAAACCTAGCCATCACGTGATACAAAGCAATGAGAGCCGTGGATGACTGGCGCTTGCATCGATAATAAGTTTGACTTAATCTCATGCTAAATAGAGGCTAGGTTAAGGTTTGAGCCATAGTTTAAGTCAAGTTTTGGTTTGAGACGAGAAGATATGAACCAATTTACATAGATTCACGTGAGCGGGCTGCCGAACCCTGCATTTCACGGGTCCCGCCATCACCACCTTCCTCCACGCTGCGCCTTACCCTCTCCCTCCCACTCTACTCTCTTGACATATCATGTGTGTTTCGAATTCTCAGCCTTCAAGATTTTCCAGGTTGGGGGCCGTGATGGGAGCCTCGTCTTTCTCGATCCCCCCTGTCTAGCTTACCGCTCTTCTAGGCTACCACCGGCCCCTCAGCCTCTCACCTCTTTGTTGGTGGGCCGCGACACTGTTCTCGTCACGAATCCGTGAGCTGAGATGCAGTCACCCTGAAGCATGCTTGAATGCATTACAGCAAGCATTGCACAAGTGGCGCTGCAGCCTGCTCTCATTTGTGAAAATTTTGGATTGCTTGACTGCATACGCTCGTTGAGTCACGACTCGCCGAGTACTCACAATATTTAGCATAGCCTCTATGTAGGAGTACCTGTCTCCCATTTTTGATTTTGAAATCTTTTGACGTTCATCATATGTACTTTGTTCATTTTTAAGACGCAGAGGAATACAACGGCTGAGGTTTATCACCAGACTTCACTCTTTCCATTGCCTCGAAACAGCCCCCGCGATTATCAAAATGTTAGGGCAGGAATCTCAGTGCCCCCATTGCTCCGCTGGTCTCGAAGTCTCGCAGCACCTCTTATCACAAGAAATTTGGTACCTGGAGCAGATATCCCAGGACTATCATGCGTTACTATCGAAACATAAAGACGGCAGACTAAGCAGAGACCTCGAGATCTACGACCTGTCAATTGCACTCAACCTCAAAAGGGTATTAGAAGGCTTATCTACCCTCTATGATGTCTTGTTTCAAGCAAACTCGCGATCAGTAACCCAAGCAATCCCAATCCCAGACGAGAAAGTTCACCACGCCTCACGGAATCCTGTTGTGCCCAAGAGGCGACGGAGCCCATCTCTGGCAGGGGACGAAGGTGTCTTCGATACCACAGCACTCAAAGCAATATCGAAATTTCTAGAGAAGAAAGCTCGGAGAACGGAGGGTGTTTGTGAGACGACATGTCCTGCGAGTGTGGAACAGACAGATGACACAGTCTGTGAGACCGATGAAGATGTGACCTCTTCGGTAGAAGTACATCAGGAGGTTCTGAAACCAGCCGATGAAAGTGATGTCGAGAGCTCCGAAGCCTCAATTTCCAGTCCTTATAAACACCTGATACTATCTACGAGTACCGTTCATTGCCTAGATCTTTCAAAGTTCATCAAGATCATTCGTTTGCATCTGGAGGCCAAATATGTCACTGCCAACGGCATTCCGACACCCATTATACAATTCCTCGCAGAATTCGAAACTTCATTCCAGATAGACCGAGACCCGACCACCGACAGCATCTGGAACGTTTTACACCAAGAACAGCGAGTAGAAGTCTTTGAGTCAGGATGGTTCAGGCAAAAGTGCATCTGTCCGAAGGGTGCTTTGCATATCTTTGATGCGCATTGTCCTCGCAATATCAGTCAAGATGACAACGAGGGCAGCGAAGACGAGGAACGAGATAGCCCGCAGTACAACAGAAAGAAGACGAAGAAACTTCCCACCCCGAACGATAGTGGGAGCGAATACAGCGGGTCTTCTGGGTCAGACGAGGAGGCTTCAGCGGCTAGGAAAGCGAGGCGAGAGACATCCAAGAAGAAGAAGATGGCGGAGAAGAGAGAGAAGGCTTTTTCAGAAATCATGGACATGATAGGGTTAGCGAATATTAAAGAGCATATTCACAAGCTAGCCGCCAAGGTCGAAACTTCCTCTCGGCAAGGGATTGATTTGAAAGAGGATCGCTTTGGGACTGTCTTACTGGGTAATTCCGGAACAGGTATGTTGAGCCCTTGTCCGTATTTACAATATCGACACTGACTTATCCCAACAGGCAAAACAACATTTGCAAGGCAATACGCAAAATACCTCCATGCCGTAGGCGCTGTTGGAAGTGAGGAGATCAAAGAAACGACGGGAATCTATCTAGCTGATGGAGGTATCTCCCGGATGAAAGACTATATCACTCGCCTCTTGGATGCCAAAGGAGGCGTCATCTTCATCGATAATGCCCATTATCTGTTATCGGATGACCACAATGGTATCCGGGTGCTCGACTTCCTCTTGGAACAAGTAGAAAGGCAGCGAGGGAAAATCGTCTTCATTCTAGCGGGCAATGACAAGGAAATGCGAAATGTGATGGGTCATGGTGGAAGAAACATTCAGGGTCTTCTCCCGTATGTCTTGGCGTTCAGGGATTATACGGATGAAGAGCTTCTCGAGATTTTGTGGATCACGTTTAAAAAGAAATTTGGTCAAGAAGTCGAGGTTGAGGGCGGGAAAGATGGGCTGTACATGCGCATCATATCGAGGAGGATAGGAAGAGCTAGAGGGACTACGCATTTCGATAATGCAAGAGCCGTGGAACATGCAGTTTCTCAGATCTGGGAGAGGCAATCGGCACGTTTGGTCAAGAGCCGCGAGGAGGAAGTGGAGAAACCAACCGAAACAATCAACGTCCCAATGCCACCGTCGAACGATGAAGCTCAAGCGAGTGAGACTCTTCCCAAGTTGCAGAGATCTCCTTCCATCATAATTTCCGAGACTATCGAGAATGGATCTTCTAAAGACGGCGAGGTCACCAAAACTGGCGGTGATGATTGGGAAACGCCATGCTCCACAGCGAAGGAAACCCCTGAGAGAGATTCAGAAGACTACAAATTCACGAAGGAAGATCTCTTAGGCCCTGATCCTTCCGCAGCCGTTCTCGACAGCCCATCATGGAGTAAGTTGCAGAAGCTGACAGGCTTGCAAGCTGTCAAAGACTCTATCCTCAGTCTCCTCGAACTTGTCAAGGCAAACTATCAGCGCGAACTAGAGGAAAAGCCATTACTCAAATTTTCACTGAATCGCCTGTTCCTTGGCCCTCCTGGAACTGGCAAAACCCTCGTGGCTAAGCTATACGGACAATTGCTCACGGAAATTGGCATCTTGAGCAAAGGCGAACTCATCATCCGAACCCCGGCTGACTTGATCGGTCAATACATTGGTGATACCGAGGCCAACACAAAAGCCGCTCTATCAGCGGCTGTTGGAAATGTTCTCGTCATCGACGAAGCATATATGATGTATACTGGAAGTTCAGACGGCACAGGAAACGAAAGCGATTGCTACAGAACCGCTATGGTCGACACGCTTGTTGGCGGAATCCACAACGAGCCCGGCGAGGATCGCTGTGTGTTGCTTTTAGGCTACGGAGAGCAAATGACAGAGATGCTTCAGAACTCCAATCCTGGTTTCAGCCGACGATTCCCTCTCGCTGATGCTTTCTGGTTTAACAACTTCACCATTTCAGAGCTTGAGAGTATCTTGCGGTCCAAGTTGGAGGATCAGGTCTTGGAGGCGAGTGAGCCAGCTATCAAGGTCGCTATGGACGTACTGGAGAAAGCAAGCAGTCGAGTCAATTTCGGCAATGGTGGTGAAGTTGAGAATCTAATATCAAAAGCCAAGATCAACTACCAGAAACGGATCTCTGCACTTCCAGTCTCTCAACGACAGAAGCAGTGGATCTTCCAAGAAGCAGATTTCGACCCAGAATACGACCGCGGCAAATCAGCCACACAGAATCTCAAGAAGCTGTTCAGCGACGTGATCGGATGTGAAGCTATTGTAAAAAGGCTGGAGCAGTTTCAAAAAGTCTGTCAAGCCATGAAGCTGAAGAATTTGGATCCAAAAGGCCTCATCCCTACGAATTTCGTTTTCAAAGGACCGCCAGGCACAGGAAAAACAACGACTGCGAGGAAAATTGCCCAAGTGTATTACGATATGGGTTTCCTGGCCGAAGCATCGGTAGTCGAATGTTCGGCTTCTGATCTGGTGGGTAAATACATCGGCCATTCAGGCCCAAAGACTACCAAGGTTCTCGAGCGCGGGCTTGGGAAAGTCCTCTTCATCGACGAAGCCTATCGTCTGGCATCGGGCGATTCAGAACGGAGCTACAACTCTGAAGTGATCTCCGAGCTCGTCGACCTCCTCACGAAGCCCAGATTCTACGGCAAAATAGTTGTAATCCTGGCTGGCTACGAAAATGAGATGAACCACCTGCTGAGTGTGAATCCTGGTCTCGCTAGTCGGTTCCCTGAGGAGATACACTTCCCAACTCTCGGGCCCTTCCATTGCCTGCATGTCTTGAAGATGAAGCTAGCACTGTCTGGGATTTCATTTCCTGTTCTGGACGAGACGGTGGAGTCAAGTAGTTACGAGGACTTGTTGGAAATGATGGATAAGCTCACGTACACGAAGTCATGGGGCAATGCACGAGATATCGAAACATTGGCCAAGGCTCTTTGTAGGACGGTCTTTATGAATGTTGAGAATGTTGACCAAGAGCTGGTCTGTACGCCTGAGATGGCCATAGAAGCCATGGAGGAGATGTTGGCAGAGAGGAGAGCGAGAGCTTTGCCTCAAGTACCTGTGCGTGGGAATGGACGTGGGAGGAGACCGGGAGACTTACGGAATTGGAGCCCGCCGCCCAAGCCGCACCCACTTTCGATTTCTCAGCGGGTGACATGATGTAAACGAGACTTGGAATGAGTCTTTTTGGTGTTGAAGGAGTTTAGGAATTGTGAAATGAGGATCTATGAGGAGGATTTCGACTAAGCATAACCCTTTTTTTTCCTTCCACACTCTGAAGCTGAAGTTGAGGAAAGTCTAGAATGTGCGATTGCTATTATATTTTTGTCTTTCAAAAGGACCTGTAAGATAAGCAGGCGAGAGTGAAACTGGGAACTTAATCTTATAAAGTCACATACTAAGTTCTCTCAAGATCTTATTTCCCCACATAATCCTCATCTTTTGCCCACATACAACGTACTCTCCAATACCGGGCTTGTTCTTGCCAACGTGTAAGAGGTCTTTATGTACTGATCTGAACTGTTCTTATTGACGTAAAATACACGTGATTTTAACCCCCCAACCCCTCCTAAATTCATCTCAATCAAGCATCATTTTTGCATCTGACAGTTCTAGCCACCCGATATCTCTAACCTATCTACTCACTGTGCATCTTTTCCTCCTAACGTTAGGGATGAAAGAGAAGGTGTGGTAGCCTTTCCGTACTCTGCATAAGCATCAAGATTTGCTGGAAATCTGGACGTGAGAGCAGCCCCAGAACCTCCATCTGGGTTGTGGATAAACACAGAGCAGTTGTAAAGCCAAATTGGTTAAACAGATCAGTTCTACGACTCGACAGGCTCGCTTGAAGACTTCAATGCCAGTGCCATTCTTCGAAGCAAATGAGAATGATTGAAGATGCATTAAATACTGTGGCATGGCGTCTATTGAACGCGTACAACTTTAATTTGTGGCACAGCTTTTGTAAAAGATACCCCACGAACTGGCGCGAGAGATGGCGAGCTTCTTCGCCAGTTACACTCGCATCACTTCCAAATATTTTCGTGGAAACGAGCCTGGCGAGAACATTCCTTTCCTATTTAACTTCCTCGTCTGAGACACAACTTCTGACGTGTTGTCAATCAAGAGTCCTAATAAAGTCCTTTGCCTGATCCAGGATCTTAGCCCCCTTGGGAGCTCTTAATGAAAAAAGTCCGCGTGGATCTTTGCCATCCGGCCAGATAACGGTACTCTCATTATCAAAGGCCCACCAACTCCTCCCGCCTGCCATGTATATCTGGGAACGGCGCTCCAGTGAGTAATACCGCTGTCTATCTCGCAAGACCACGTCTTCAGCTGGATAGACCTCGTCAGGCTGTTCCCACTCGGTTTCGAAAAGTGTCATCCTATCAAGGCTGCTTCGATCCCACATCACGTATCCCCATTCGCGCAGAGACATTCGTGATTCGCTGTTGACAAAGTGTGCTCGTGAAGAACTCTGATGTGCCCAGCGCCATACATCAGCGGGGCCCGTATCGGGATCTTGGTAGAAAGGTGCTGCAATGTTGAAGATTTCATCATCAGGGTTGTAATCCTCGAGCTCGAGTTGATCATCAGTCCCATTTGCAGCATTTAGAGCCTCATAGAGGAAGTTGTCGGTGTATTGCGGGTAGTCAGGATACAGGAGCCTATGCTCCTCTGCGTAGCCCTTGGCCTTAACAATAGAACAAATGCTGGAAATGCCACGGGCGAATATCGGCTCGAGATACCCAGGGCGGCTGGGGTCCGCATAATTCACACGCATTTCACCCCACATGACATCGTGTTCAGCCATATCGTTGAAATCTGTCATATCCAGCATTCAGCACAAGGATCGCTTGCTCGTTGATAATCTACCTGGTGATACAAGCCGAAAAAGGTAGTCATGGACACAGGCAAGCTGCTCGTTCTCCCAAGGTGAAAATTTGGCGAAGACGCTACTCTGCTCTTCTGATGGTATTATTGGATGTTTGAACTCCCGGAAAAGATTGCAGTACAGTTCGTATCTGTAGAATGCACGTTCGTACCGATTGAGTTCCGACTTTGTTGGTGTTGGTTCATCACATTTTATATGCCGAGACGATTTTGACTTCGAAGCAAAGTCAACCGCGAGTTCGTGTATCTGATGATAAAGACCGACAATAGACCCTGCCTCTGACATAGACCAAGTTCGTTCTGGCCATTTTCGATTATTAAGCGTCCTGGCTAAAAACTTGAGAAAGCCCTGCCCGCGTCCAAGTGACTTGAGAAGACTCGAGAGACTGCGATAGCTTCTGGTAGGAGTTCAACATCCATTTCTTGATGGAAGACTTCGCCAATAATGTATGATCGAGCTTCATTGAAAGCGTTGTGGAAAGCGGTACAAGATTGGACTATAGCAGCTAAAGATAGAAGATCAGGAAGATGGACCATAATTGCCTGCCGTAACTCGATAGGAAGCTTCTCGCAGGTAGACTTCTCCTGGCCACCGGGCAACGGCTACACTTCAGAGAGAGACATGGTGACTTGAAGTTGTGCTCGCTCGAAAGGAGAGCAAATACCGGATTAATTGGAACATAAGATAAATCCAAATATAAGGTTATCCTATTATATAAGATAAAGTTCCAAGTGAAGGTCTACCCCCAGGAATATAATATATTACCTTAATTCTAGTGGGAAAAGGATAGGGGTAGGCATTGTTGGGGTTATTTGTGTTGTAAGGTATGTCTATCTTATAAGATATGGCACCGAGCTCTATTATTTTACGTTCCAATTAATCCGGTATATGTTTTTCTTGATATTCTCAGTGTATACAAGAGATTCTGTATGGTAGGTCGTCTGGGAGGCGCGCGATGTGGGAGAGGAGTGTTGTAAGGTTATTTGGATTTTGTGACGGTTAACTTTGAATGTGTCAAGATAAGGTTACGCGCGGGGCAACGAAGAAGTCACCTGATCACGGCAAAGAAGGCACCGTACCTGCACCTGAGGTGTCGGTTTCCTTCCCTTTGTAGTACTTGAATAACGAAGTCGATCACATCTTGATTTGAAGCGCCCTCATGTCCTTGGCGCAACTTTTGCTTTAGCGGCAAGCGGGAAGCGACAGCTTATCTTTGTTCTTGCTCCTCTATTGACCTAGTCCAGCATTGTCGTTTCGCAACCGGGTCCGGGCTATGAGGCCTTACGCGACTTGCTTACGCATTAAATGTCCATATTCATTTGGTCCTGTAGATGGACAGGGATGTCCTCCTACCAACAGTTGACCATATGATTGCAACAGGCAAATGTTAACCGGACCTGGGCGCTGCCTGCCATGAAATTCAAGCCAGAGCGCTTATCTCCCTTGATTTAGACAGATCTTAGAACACGACATTGCTTCATTTATCATGATGAGCAGTATTGGTCTAATCTCACTTATGGAGTCAGCAGTTCTGTCTCCCTTTAGTGAAGCGTTTTGCATAAGCTTGATAGTCATTTCTTTCTCTCTTCAATTCTTAGATGTAGCGTTAGGTAACGCACTGAGTGATTAGCATTTTGAATGTTGAGCAAGGATTTCTTGCTTGTAATGCCCTGTTGCCTTACACCATGGCTGATTGAGTAGTATGCCTTGTTCTCGGGAATATTTCGTGTGGTAGGTCTGCATTTCGCTGGAGAGGGCAGGAGGGCATATAAGCACAGTTGGATTTGGGAGACCCTATGGCGGTTAGAAACTGGGATACAATTGGACAGTTGTTTGAGGCCCAGATGCAGAGATACGCATCCAGTGTCTACAATACCTGAAGCCCCGTGTCCTTGATTGTCTTTCAGGCTCTCAGTCCATCAAATTTAGATCTCAGTCTCAATTCTTTTCCTTGCAAATCAATTATTCTTGCTTTAAGCTCCGGCCAACTAGCATCGATATGTCAAGTTGGCCACCTACAAGCAGTTCAAGTGATATTTGTCAGCAATACGTATCCGGAATCCCTAATGGGAGGTACGGCCAGATTAGCGGAACAGGAGAAGCTCCCACTTATGGAGCTAGTAAGCAATTTCTAAAGTTCTCCCAGTTCCAGAATAGCGTTCTAATAACAAAACTACAGACAAATATAACGCCTATAGAGATTCTAGGGGGCACGGCATGCCCCCGCCAGGAACTCCGATGCACAGGCTCAACCAGGAAGCAGATAATGCATGGCCGTCTGCACGAGCTATAAAGAGCGGTAAAGGGATCCCCCAAGATTCCAAAATCTTCCTCGAAGGCAGATAAAACTGAAGCCAAAAGTCACGGCAGAGCGCGCAAGTATGATGGTCAAGCCGGCGCAGACTGTGTAGTGGCACCAGGAATCCGCTCAGTATGCTCAGCGAGCCTCGAGTGCATTTGATGAGTAAGTGAAGGCACACATTATCTCTGATTCTTTGTGCACAACCCTAAGCTACCATAGTGCAATCTCTAAGCGGAAACACATGGCATCACAATATATTGGATACGACACTCAACAGGGGGCGAACGGCCATAAAGAGCGGTCAAAGTGCTGGGAGCGAAGCGAACTACTACAACAAGAAGTACATGCACCACTCGAGCACTCACTATGGATGCTGAGAAACAGGAGGAGGTCTCGCAACATTTTGTGTTTCAAGGGGGTGTTGGTATAAGTCTTGTTCTGTCGTTTCCACGTTTTCTTACGGCTTGGGCGTAATAGTGCCAGGTGAGTAGGTGTTGTCAGTTGGCCCAAAGCCGCCTAGAAGGTTCTGGTTTAGCCTCTGACGCTGCTGCTTGATTGGCTCAAAAGCCCTTTGTCGGGGAGAATAGTCTATAACTGGGCTACATATAGTTTAGACCGATTTCTAGAATATCATCCATTTTAGATCTCTGATTACACTCACTTGCTGCGATCGTCACTAAAGATTACACATAAAAGCCTTCGATGTCCCATCTACTCACATCTGAGACGTTGGAATATCCGCCATTGCTAGGAATTCATGTTCGCTCCTTCTCAAATAAGTGGTTCATGCACACTGCTATTTGGCTTCCAAAGCCAGGTCATACAATCGAAAGTATCTTCATTCCTGGAAAATAGAGCGCATGGGAAATTTGATATGCTGGGTCTGACCTTCTCACTCAACGTTTGGGAAGAGATCAACTGCCGTTATTCATTCGACCGCCGTCATAAGTTCGATAACAGTCATGAAATCGACGGCAGTCAAGATCGGCAGGTTGCTGCATATCAATTGCCACACCTATAGCCTGTGTCAGCGTCTAGGATGCATTTTCCATACAGAATTAGAACCTGGGCCAAGGCTTGGGCCGAGCCGTTGCAACCAGTGTCCTAAAGCTTTCTGTCTTTTAGCCCTGAGCGCTATGGGGGTTTGTCCCGACGATTCTCGGGAGAAGCTTATAAACCGGCATCTACAGTACTCGCGATGCCCCATCAAAAACGGCAAAAGTGAATTTCCTCACATTTACTGGGTATGTAAAGTAGTTGCCCCGGACAAATTTCAGAACTCAAAATCCTCGTCTTTCACGAAATGCTCAATTGCAACTATGGTATCTACAAACAACGGAAAACCAACGCCGTCTAAATGCTCGTTGTACACAAATCATCTGTCTTTCTAGAAGATGCTCTATTCATCACCTCAGTGATCTTTTGTAACCCATTTATATGCTCTCGTAATTCTCAATATCTAGACACTGGCAGTCCTGAACTTGGCCATCTCTCCCCAAACCACTGAGCAGACTCGGGCATTTCGCAGCAATTTGCTGATCGGCACTACACTGGAGGACCAATCCCCACACTCGTTCCATCGTGAAGCCGAAGTAGGGATTGTCCGGGCTATCAACTCCGGTGACTCCACCACTGTCTCCGATGACCGTTGCATTATGGCTCCAGCCATCCTTGCTGGTGATGGTATCCAGCAAGCCACCGTAGATTTTGCGGCTGATACCACGGATCCGGCGAGCGCTGGCGACAAATTGTCCTTTATATGACAGCAAAATTGGCTGCTCTGGGTCGCAGGATGTTCCATAGATTTCCTCATAGAGACCCGGCACAACGCCCCATTTGTCCTCCCACCCCCAGCGGTCACTGCATGTCGTGCAGTCGCAAGTCACTCCAGTAAAGCCTAAGCTCAGCATTCCTGTCTTGGGAACGAGGTATGAGTTGATTCGTGGTATAAGCTCACGCATGTTATGTGCGTGGGCTTGGATGAACATCGTCTGGGTAGCAAGTGATGCCCATTTGTTGACGATGTGGTAAAGGTAAGTGCCGCCCTCGCGGCCGACATTCGCGAGCCGCTCGACGGAGTCTGCACCAGTGGCTTCTTTCAAGTCGGAGAGATGGAT
This sequence comes from Cairneyella variabilis, assembly GCA_001625345.1. Lineage (NCBI taxonomy): Eukaryota > Fungi > Ascomycota > Leotiomycetes > Helotiales > Cairneyella > Cairneyella variabilis. The sequence goes on along the minus strand of AYLM01000123.1, from coordinate 30,339 downwards.
GTGGTGAGGGTTCTTGGTGTATAAGATGACATTTGGTTTCATGGTGCTTAGATAAGTCGTTGATTTGAGGCGGTCGACCATAGATTTTATCGATTCCGGTTCCTCATCAAACATGCTTATGACAATGTCGAATTGAGAATCGGGTTGGTAGGATAGGTCGTATTTGCTGGCCGGACCTGTAGGAAGCGAACTGATGGCGACGGTAGAGAGAGTCGTCACCGTCCAAGTAAAGAAAATGGCGCCCAAGATGACAGCGATTGTGGTCAGTATTCTGCTTGGTTTTCGGGAATCAATGGTATCCATGTTGAATGACTTTTGCAATCGTTGTTGCGTGTTATCCATAGACGTCAGAACAAAGCTGTGCACTTGATCTGCTCCTACCAGGTAGACTGCTCCCGTAAAGTAAGCCGCTACCTGAAGAGAACAAATGTCGGACATAGGATTCGAATGGATAGAAACTAGCAAAATAAGAAGACTCGACGCCGACGATGCCAGAAAGTCCGTCGATTGAATAGGTATATCTGAGAATTGCGGTTTCGCCTCCTCGAAAGAAAATGGGGAGTATGTGAGGACCGAGGTGCCAGAAAACGTAGCTCCAGCGATTGAAGCAATGTTCAAGAGCATCATGCTAATAGTCGGAGATGAAAGCAGATGCACCCCTTTAACGCGTTCAAGAAAGAACCCAAAACCTCCACTTATGATTAGACCAAATACCAAAGTCATCATAGAATAGCCATGAAAGGCTTTCACGCGTGCTTGCACTGCGAGGTCAGATCCAGATCTCTCGGAGCCAATGATGAAGCACCCGCGGGCAAGACCGATAAAAAGAACGCCGGTAACTCCCCAAATGAGACCTGGGACCTGCAGGCGGTATTCGTTATACAAAACAGCGGCTGATGTTGCCGCGGCCAAAATGGCTTCCCACGGAAGCCATTTTGTCGACCGTGAGGGCGAGCAGCATATAAAAAGGACAACAGATTCGGCGGCATAAGCTAGGGGCTGTAGATACATTAGCAGTTGTTCAAAATGCGGCAACATCATTCTAGAGTCGCACAAATAACATCACCAATACTGGAAGACTGGGCATGTGGAGCATTCCCTCTAGCAGCATTGGAAATGATGCTGCTGATGCAATTGCGGCAGGAATCATGACCAGCCAGTGACTATTCACAAGGGAGCCTTCGTCCGACCGCCTTATGCTCCATATTGAAGGCCTTGAGCCTGGTATATTTGAAGTTTCGCGAGTCAGGCGGAGAATAATGAGGTATGTGACGAGTATGACGGCAAATGATCGAAAGGCAATCGTGAGTGCTGTCACTTTGTCAGAATCTAATAGAAGTGGTATAGGGTATTGGAAAGTTGATTTAACATACGATAATCTGTCGCGGATTAGCAGAAGTCCTGCGTGTGAGGGTGCTCAGCCTTACGATAATTATGGTTGACCATCAACCTTTTTGTGGTGTACAAAGCCGTCGCAGAGCATATTGTCCAGCAGCTAGATGAAAGGGGTCAGCGAAATTAGTAACCATCAGAGATATCTCCATGTCGCATACGTTGCTCTGGTGAGGCATTGGTTCCTGACTCCCTGCTTCGGCGACACATCCTCCTCTCCATTCGTGGCATCATGCGCCAGAGTTTCTACATCGTTTTCAGGGTCGAAGTTGCGCAGAGGAGCAAAACGGGCCTCTCTAGGGTTCGCAGATGGCATTGTTCATGTTTGTGATGTTGTTGCAAAGTCGCCAGCGAAGGTTTCCTAAAAAGCAGAATTGGTAGTCTTTGCAGGATTCGTCTCATCCTGTGGAGAGACCGTCCACAGCCCACAGCCACTTTTCCGATAGGGGCAGAGCCGATCACAGCCCAAGAAAGTTTCGCCCACAAGCCTCCATGCTTGCTTCTTAGGGAATAGTATCTTCCTGCTATAGTGCAACCTCATTTCTGGGACCACCCGTTGCGCTAGTCATGAACTGGTTGCCTTTTCTGTTCTTCTCATCTTCTTGCCTCATCATTTTTGGTGAGTTGATGTACCTATGCATTTTCAATATCAGCAGTGAGGTGCGTGCTTCTCGGCTGCGACCCTCTCCAATCTATTGCACCTGTCCAACGTTTCCAGGCACACCAAAGCCTACGATATTGACCCAATCATCTTCAAGTCCTCCATGACGGCTTCAGCCTTCATCGGGATCTTGGGGTCCGCGGCTAAGTCGGGGTACGTAAGCACTCCAATTCCAGCCGTGGCGTTCCCGTAAATCTCTTTGATTCGTTCTTCACACACCATGCCCCAAATCCACACGGTACATATACAACACCGTCCGGACGCGTATGCTTCCCCATTTTCGGACCATGGAAAGATGTTACAGCATCCGCACAGTAACGCAATTGCAGAGCATGAGTTTGCGTGCTTCCTATTGGGGTCGTTTACTTCAATCGAATCTGCTTGACTCGGTTATGATTCCTTGCGTTTAAGTTGCATCTCGAAGTGCACGCAGCAGTCTGTGCCGTACCTGACGATATGCATGTCTGGGCAGCCCCACCATCACGAATCTGCATCAAATCATATCTGAAGGTCAAGAAAGTTGTGTCAAGAGAGTCAGAATTCTACGATCATATGGTCCATGTCCTCTTGGCTTCTGCCTTGTGCGGGGGAGGAGGATGGAGACACACTCCCCATGGGACTTGACCGAGGGAAGGGAGGAGTGGTTTGAATAGTGGCGTGTGGTTTGTATTCCCGACGAGAGTTCTGCGGAGAAGCGGCGCAAATGGGCAACGCTATACAGTCCTTTGTATTTCCAAGAGGTTGAGGAAGCAAAATGGGCAAGGCTATGCTGTCTTTCATATTTCCAGAAAACCAGGAAAGGGGCCAATTCGTTGTGACGAAGTGGTACAAGAGGCACAGCAAGAGCAAGGCATGGCAGTTACACCTAATGGCAGAATTCTGAACCAACTGGGGAAGGTAGAAGGAGTTGTGTTTCATGGCGTTCTGCTGAATGCGGTGAATAGCTCACCGAATTTGTTCTGCTGGTATGGAATTTTTGTCAGTCTACACAGTCGATTATTGTGAACCTATCCCTTCGTTGCACTGTGACCAATAACTGGCAGACAGCGGGCAAATAACGGGCATAAACAATGGTGCAGTTGACATAATGCATGCGATAATGGTAATATTGTGGCAGAAAACAAAGGCGGAACGGTTTGACGGACGAGATCCATGGGTTTGATTAGGAGTGATTAGGAAACTGGTGAGCTTTGGAACTGCAAAATAATTTGGACTTGGAGGAATATCAGAATATGGATGTTGATCAGCTTTCAGGAAGCATAAAACATAGCCTTCGCGAGCTCTCTAATCAAATATATTGTACAAAGTCCTTCTTCATTCCGCCCGAGATCTGACAAAACGATGTGAGTCGAATCTCATAAATTCGTCATTCATCAGTGTCTCATCCTGCTATCCCAGTATGCTGACCATCAAGAGCATTACCGAGAGACCAACACAAAACACGCTCAGTGATTGCTAGCTAGCAATCCCATTAACATCCACCGGCGCCGTGATATTTGATGCAACCTTTTGAATCTCTGCATACCAAGCCTTTGCCATCTGATCATACCCCGTATCCGTTGGATGAGTTCCATCATGCAAATCTGCTAGCGTCACGTAGGAGGTCATATTGACCGTAGCCACTTTCTTCCCGGCATCCGCTCGGGTGGCCACCAGTCCTGGGATGGCAGCATTGAAGGTTTGCTGGAATGCCTCAGCTGTGGTGTTGGCCAGTGGTGTCATTTCTGCGACGAGGACTACGGCATCTGGACAGGCTGCTGTGCATTCATCGATGAGAGAGCCGAGCCTTGCTGGTGCGTCGCCGATGTCCGTGTCTGTGAGCATGTCATTGGTTCCGGCCATCAGGAGAATGAGGTTTGGACGCTCGGGTAGACTGGCGTTGGCGAAGTTGGCGATTTGGCTGATGAGAGCACCAGGGTGACCTTCATTCTGGTTGTTGGTCATGTTGCCGGAGCGCTGAGAGCCGATGTATAAGACTTTGTTGCCTGCTCTAGTGAGCATGTTAAGCAGGTCGAGACGGTAACCATTGCCATCGCTGCTCAGGTAGCCCCACGTGATTGAGTCTCCAAGTGGGAGAATGCGGAGAGCGACTTTGTTTTCTATTGGAAGGTTTGAAAAATAGGCGTCAAAAGGTGAAGGCAGTGCAAGCGAGACTGTGAAAATGTAAGTACGTTAAGGTATATATACTGCTGATATAATGTACTTACTGCTTTTGAGGAAAAGCAAAGAAAGAAAAATATTAGGAAAATACATCACGAATAATAGAAATTTAAACAATAAACTGGAAATCTATGTCTTGCTCAACAGCCGCGGAAACCTGGCTCCTTATAGAGACATCTTGCCGAGTTACACAGGCTAAAGGGATGAAGACATGATTTTAAAATTGTTGCAAATAAAAGTTGAGCCACAAATAGATATTTCGTACAATGCCCAGCTCGTACTCGTTCATGTGGCTCAGCCACAGTTTGTGCGAATCCTCAATTGCTGAGCGCCACAGGTCGATTGTCGATCATTCAGATGTCATCTTATGTCGTAAAATGCTGATGGGAGGAAAGGCTACCAACCGAGGTGCTTTTCGAGGTCCTGCGCTTCTTAGAGATTTGAAGATCATCCACTTCGTCCTCCCACACATAGAGCAACCATAACTGGAAATTCGCTTGAATTTGTAGAATCGGGCGCCTAGACAAGTAAGCAAAAAGCTTACGACGAGACCCTCCCACTTGAAGAACTTTAAAACGTTGATAAGAGAGGAAGTCATATCGCAGCTTTCGTTGAGCGACTCAGCGAGCCGTATGCGATTAGGCGGTCTGAGAGAATGTTCAGATGAAACACAAAGTATCGGGGTCGGACTTGAAAAGTACATTGTTGGTTACGAACCCTTGGCAGGTTAGTATAACCCAGGGGCTGCTCTCAGATGATTTCTGAGGAGTACTTCTAATAAGGTTTCGTCAACGCGAAGGGGTAGCCATTGTGCAGTAGTAGATATCGTGAGAACAGTAGCGGTGGGATTCAGTGATCTGAGGTCAGAAGTCCTGCATTTCGTACAGAATACTCGCTACCAGACGTCATCGCTGTTCCTCTCAAGATAGCCTCCTATCGTCTCTCCAATGGGTGTCAAGACGTTTCTCAACTGGAAGATGCTAAGCCTTGCTGTCATTGAGAGCATTTAGCTGGCAGTGTTTGTTTGCGGAGACAAACCAAGGACGGCACATTGGCACCGCTTTCAACGGCATCTCGCGAAGCCGAGCGTGGATAAAATGTTAGCTATATGCAGAAAAAAACATTCCCTCGATTACCAGAGCAGAGCAGAGCAACATAATGAGTGTTGTGAGAGAAATGAGGGAGGAAGATTTCGAAGGACGTCGTCCAAGGTACTCGAAGAAGCTAAACCACAACAGGAATGTTCAAGAGACGGCTTGGCGTTCGACTTCAAGCTTCCGCATCGTCAATTGAGGTATTACGCTTCGCCATTACCAAACGCAAAATCTTTTTATCTTGCGGGGACTATCTGTATCTAGTCTTCCCCAGACTCATTGGTAAGTCTGGTAAGTCGTGCTTTCCCTATATTGTTTGGCTGGATCCGATCACGCCGCCACTGTATCACCGATTTCGTGCTTCACTTGAGATACTTCAAACCCCACCATCGTCCTGCCTCAAACAAACATTCAACAGCCATGGCCTACAAACTATCAATACGCATCAGCATTCGCTGGCTACCTGACGATGCCTCCGAGCCAACAGATACGAGAGTCTTCGGCGTCGGAGACTATTTCCTCGATCTGCGAGTGCTCAAATCCAAACACGAAATTGACTGGGCTATGGCAGGCGTAAAGGAAGTCATTTCCAAAGATCCACGTGTGTGCTAAGCCCTACTATTCCGTTCTGCCGTTGATTACAAGGCTGACTTTTGGTTGTGCGGATAGTCAAATGCCGCTGGATCCATACCATCGACTCAAACGGTCTCAAAGATAATCCTGATGAGGGCAGCTTCACCACTCTTCCAAATGGTGACAGTCTCGAGACGGGAAGCATGCCATCCTCTGAGCGGGGAAATGCGGTCGCTGATTACGAAGAAGTCTGGAGAGATATATCGCCCTTGCCAGGCCCCAAACGTGCTTGGATACTTGAAAGCGCGGATGAGGGAGTCGAGGCAGGCAGAAAGACCTTCCTGGGCAGGATAGGAGGCGAATACATGGCTCTGAGTGAGAAGAAGGGAGGTGGATTTGGGGCGAGAAGCGAGGAGTGGGACATCCTCGAGCAGACATGGTCGGTGAAGTACTGCATTGGGGATGTGGATGATGTTCCTTCCCTTGCAGAGTTAGATCGAGAAGGTTTTCAGGATGAGGTGGCTTGGAAGGTGGGCGATATGGCTGTGGTTCTGGGGAAGAGATATCTTGTGCGTGCATATGAAGCTCTTTAGTGGGAGCTATTCACACGGTGGAAGCTCCGATGCAAGTGCACTCAGAGAGTGGCTTTTAGCATTAACTAGAAACTCTCTGATGCTCTTTTACTTCCGCTGTTTTCAGCTTTACCTTGGAGATTCGAGATTGACTCATCACCATGTAGCACCTAACTGCTCAGATGCACACTGGCACTTCGTTAGGATCAAGTGTCCATTCTCTACTTTCATCTGCATTCTTCCCTTTGTTGCAAATCGCATTTACGAGGTGACATTGACTACAGCCAGCCAAAATTCAACTTGGCGCCGCGACCACCAATCCTTTTCTCCATGAGGGTGAAATCTCAAGCCAGAAGGCTCAGCTTGGTACAGTTGTGGCGCTCGATTAGGTTGTACCCGGCTCGATTCCAGCCCGACATCCTTTTTACGAGTCTGGCTTGAAGTGTCGGAATCCAGTTCAGAAGAGCCATTTGTAATGCCAGTGGCATTAAATAAGGAGAGATGTTAAATCAACGAGCTCTATGATACCATTGTAGCTATTCTTGAATGATACGTTGTAGCGTGTCAGTGTCGATATTTGCACTGCTTAGAACCATTCCAACTCTCTGCTTCTTCTCCTTCAAAGCCAAATACTCCCTAAACTGTCTGTTATACATTACGACCGCCAATGGGACTGCAGCACTCGGCTCGATGGTCATCCTTGTTTTGTGCACAAAAGCTGCCAAAGCATTTTTGATTCGCTCGTCGGAAACAGCGAAAATCCCCTCGACATATTGCTTGTTGCAGATGATTTCCCACGTTAATGGACCTAGTGGGCTTCGAAGGCCGTCTGCAATTGTCTAAGGTGACAGGAGGGTTAGTATATTTTTTATGGAGAAAGCTCCAAGTCACAGCCAAGAGAAAAAAGGCCATTTTTGCATAATGTTGAGATGCAATGGAGTAAACATGATCAAACTTCAGCAATATAGTGGTGAGGAGACAATGAAGTTCCATTCTCACCGAAGATGACACTTGCTCTATGCACCTTCCTTAAGTCCTCGAGCCACATCATCAGCACGGCCTTCAGAAGGTTCTGCCCCAAACACTTTGACGCTATTGCCAAAGAACGCAATGCCCAGACCAGACAGCAGTCCCCCACTACCGCAAGGTGTAATTACCATGTCCAAATTCCCCCTTTATAATGCTTTTACCTGGTGGATTAGCTCCAGGCCTACGGTTCCCTGACCTAGCATGATGTCCAAGTGGTTAGCTGATGGTATGGTAGTCCCTCCCGTCGTGCGATGAACCTCTTCTATCTTGGCCGACCGTGCAGCTGAGCCATTACCTGATCGGATAACTTGGGCTCCATATGATTGTACGGCAGCTAATTTGCATGACATTGCAGACTCCGTCATGACGATGTATGCAGGCATGCTGAAGCCTCTGCCTGTGGCGATATCCTTGGCCACCTTAGCTAGTGCTTTGCCGTGGTTACCTGCAAGTTTGACCACGGTCATTAGTCAATCTTTCATCTCAAATAATGCTTTGAGGTCACTTGCCTGAACTTCGTGCACAGTCTCCATGCTTCAAATCCTCACCATACATCTTCGCTAAGGCATGCGAGACGCCACGCTACTTGAACGAACCTGTTTCTTGTAAGTTCTCGCACTTGAAGAATAGCTCGATGTCGGGAGTTGAGCCGAAGTCGCTTTTCTCGGTGAGGAGACCTCCAGATACAAGAGCAGAGAGTGTGGGGAAGACAAGCGTTGGTGTGACTTTGATCTTTGAGCGGATTAAGGTGTAGGCCACCTCGACATCTCTTTGTGCCAGGACCATGTTCATATGATACTGGATATATGTATGATTCAAACTTGTGCTGTTTCTTTTGGATGTGGTTGTCAAGGCAAGTAGAAATTCTCAAGTATATATAACATCTTCACCATGCTATTGGATTCACTTTTTTCATATCGTATTCAGTAGATTTACACTAAATGTGAATCACTTTATTGTGTGAGATATTCTTTGAGACTGAACAGAATGTTGAGAGCGGTTGTGTTGTCTTTGAGCCTCATTCACGCAGTTCCTCCAGTCAAATTTCTTTGCTTGCAATGCGGCATCAACAGGTGATTTTTCCAAACCATGTCTGAGACATTGCTTGTCTCAGATACTCCAGTTGCAAATAGAACAACCAAGTAGGTGAGATGAAAGCGGTCATCTATCTTGAGCCTTATTTCCCGCCCAGTCACTGCCGAGTCTTGCTTGGCACATTGCTGCCTTGGTTTCGAAGAGTGCAATAGTAAACAATGAGCTGTAATGCCTGATCTTCGCCCGTTTCTCCTCAGCTTCGCTAAGCCTTCTGGTCAATTTAAAGTTCTGTGGCACAGGTTTGTTAACTGTTCTACAACCTCATCAGGGGAACAAATATTGCATCTATGCCCTGACTGTCTTGCCAAGCAGGCGACTTGTATGTTAACTTGACACCATGTAAACTACATTCCAGTCTCTCCATCAATACTCTAGCCCATTTTGTGGTCATTTTTCTATAACATCAGCTCGATCCCTCTGGTACACAACTTATAAGTTGTCTCGTGACCCCGCAATTTCCTCATGAGGCTGACTAGGACGAAAAACCCTCCGTACTAGCCACCTCGCCAATCAAAAACGATGAGCAAGAGATTCTGTATCATGAAGATTTCTGCTATAAGTGACTGAAGCCAAAGTCCGGAGGAGACTCCGCAGCGAGGAGGCTGCAACTCCACTAGTTCCTCCATTACCCTCGACCACTAAAAAGCCTCTCTTCCTTCCATCAACTACTCCGAATCCATCTGCCACCAGAGCAACTTTCCAAAATCCCACATAGAGTAACCGAAATGTGGCGTTTATCGACCAGCTGGAGGTGCATGGAGTACAAAATGCACGACATGCATGCGGACTCACTTCATTGGCTGCGTCGGATGCCCCTCCGAAAGGACACAACTGATTGGTGGATGTGTCCCTACGTCAAGTTTTTGTTGCATATCGCAGCTCGACCGTATGGGTCGAGCTACGGTCGAGGTGATTTTTTTTGTCCATCACTTGGACGCTTGAAAGATTTCTCGGCGTCACGCTGGGCCAGAATTGTTGCATCTGAGGTTCTGTGCCGTTCATGTCACCTCGCCTCGACCTGCCCCAGTGCCTGCTACTTGGGTAGTGTACTTTTCAAGAGCGGCTTCTCCAAATAATGTATCGACCGTCTTTCACAGATTCGAAACTCAGCCTCACGCACCATCACCATGTTTGAAGATAAGCGACTGTATCTCACCTCACATTATCTCAAAATAGGTTTCCCTTTCTCTTCATCCGTTACTCGCCTTTTGAAACATCACCCACTTCTCGCTCTCACAACTGAAGTCTTCCATCTCTTGTTGACCGAACTATCGGGTCCATCAACGGCTCATGAACACGATACGGCCAACCACAACTCCCTGTCGCCATCTCGTATCTCGTATTAACGTATTACACGCGCTTTCAAAGTTACTAATCACTGAATTTCGGCCGCCCGGCGCTCCACAAAACCGTAAAAGCTGCACGCCACCGGCTGTTGCATTGAAATCGCTCGCACGCAACTCGCGGCCTCGTGAAGGCCGTGTGGGCTGGACCTGTCGAAAAAGGAAACCTTCTGCAACAGCGTGCGACGTAATCGCCGTCCATCGTATAATTGCTCCATTCTCAGAGGCGCGCTCGGAAAGCGAGATTTTGTCGTCTTGCAACAAAGTTTTGGTTCCTTTGGCTCGTCGTCTACTTGGATCTCTGGATGGATGGGAATACGGAAATGAGCAACGTCAGGTGATTTGCCCCAGAGACATGTTTGATATTTGCATACGAGATGCGGCGAAGCATTGGATCTGTATACGAGATCCAGGGAAAGGCGGTCGATAGGCTGTGGTGAAAGATAGTGGAATTGTGCGAGATTTAAGCTTCCTGGTAGGCTGATGTCACGTGTGAACGGGAGAATGCAGGTACGAGACCACGTTTATTTGAACTTTGGACGTGGTTTTTACAATTTTGAGTCTTGAAGTATCAAAGTGAGCTCGCTGCTCTGGTGCCTGCGTACGACGGCCTCACCTCTCACGGAAAGAGGGTTTGGCCAGAGGTGAACAGTTCCCTCGTTCCTTCTCACTTCGATCGCCAATCCAATTCGATGCCTTCTAGGTTTTTGGAAGGTAGAGAGACGAGGCTGAGCCAGCTGTCAGGATTTCCCATTTTGTGACAATTTTGAGTCTGCTTAGTAGTTTTCATCATGCGTATGCCTTGAGATTTGAAAGACTCCGAACTTCAGCCTTGTGGTGTGCTGTCATAGGGCAATCGCTTCGAGAGCATTAACACTTAGCCTTAGAGGAGTTTGAAGATTCCGGAGAAAAGTCCAGTGATCCCAACGTTAGAGCCATAGTCCTCCTTCTAGCCATTCAGAATTTTCGGCAAAAATCAGGCATCGAGCGACCCAGACAACTTCTGCCTACTTAGCAGATACATCATATGTGAGATACTGGAACATAGCATTCAAGTGCGCGAGCAAGACTTCGTGCAAATTAGATTTGCTGAGTGAATCTGGCGGACTCTCCCTCTAGATTCGCGAAGTCGAGGCCACAAGTCGAGGCCTCACCAAAACTGCCTCTAAGGAGTGTAGAGGCTTACCAAAGTTGGTAAAAGTTGGAATCGAATCGCGGTTACAAATTCTAGAATCATTCCTCTACGATTGCGAGTCGCAATTGGAAATGAAACACTCGAAGTCCAACATTTCAAATAGAAAATCTCCCGTGCGAGTGGCTGAGACCCATTCTGTGTGTATCTTTGCTGGACAAACTAGACTGCTGTTGTTTCGTCATTACTGACTGAATGTCCAGTCTGCTTCTAGGTCGTCATGTTCAGGCAGAGGGTGCCAGCGAAGAGTTTGAGATGGAGGAAGTTGAACATGCAGTGGTGGGGCACTCTGCATGGATTCCCGATGTGTTTATTGTAAATCCGTCTCTAATGCTACCAGATAGAGTGTCTTCTATTCTCCACTAGTTAACAACACTTTCTCTTCAATCAGGAGATCTAGCAATCATTGGTTTCACCATGGTGATATCTCTGGTCAGCGCTACGCTGCAAGCAATATCATAAGATTACATATCAAGCGACCAAATCCAAGCAAAATTGAACGCCTCGATCTCAAATCCCGACTTGTACAGCATCGTCCAACAGTTCTTGATGCAATTCCTCGGCCTTTTTATCACTATCCTACCAGCACTGCGAAGTCGTCGTCAAGGCAGGCATGTCCGAAGTTTTTGGACTTGGACATTTGCAACTTTGGCATTCCCACTTGCGGTTCTCGCGATTCTCGTGTACCCCTGGAGAGGAGCCCCGCTTAGTAACCTCTTGCTATTCTTCTCAAACACAGCCTCCGATATTGTGGTACTTCAGTTAGCGCAGAGCTTGCAAAAGTCGAGAAAACTCAAGCAGTAGCTATGCTGTCCTCACGCACAACATGTTCTAAATCTGGCATTGACAATGAAAAGACCTAACTCGTTATGCTTAATAACTCTCATATCAAATGCCAGAATTACTCTTCACTTACATTGTTCTGTGCCCTCAAAGTTCTGTCTATTATTGGGTGGACTGCGTTAAAACCCCTCTAACTTCATTCTTCCCCACACTTCGACATCTTCACTTTCCTGCTAAGAACTGATGTTCCCAAATTGCAGAAAAAGATTTGATTTTATTCAGTATTTCTTATTACTCAGCAACAAACTTTACTTATAATCAGCAAAAAGAAACAATCCCACCATCGGGGCGGGACAGTCCTGCCGTAAATGTTCCACAGAAAGTTCGTTACTTAACAATGTACGGTTTTTATCGAGCAGATAGTCATGTGATTGCTGAATGTTGTAGAATCCGAAGGGAAAGATATCTGCATTTCTATGGAAAGATTGACTGAGTATATATAGTGATAATCCTAGTCTATGAGACCTAAGAAAAGAAGTCCTAGCTAGCCGAAAGGGGTAGTGCTTGCGTGGCACTAAAATAAGGGGTAAGAATACCGTTCCGGTACTGAAATATCCGACAGTTTTCGCTTCAAATTTGGGTCAAGGTCTCCAAAAATAACACTTAATACACCTTACCACTCGCTATTAAACGTTCGATTACAATCAGTACAAACAAATTAAGCCCAAAAAAAAGAGACGACCACGCCACCTGAACAGCGAGGAATAAGTAAGAGTAAATGTTCAGGAGAAAGTTCGTTATTCAGAGATATACGACTCTCACTCATCACATTCGCGGAGGAAGTCGAGCAGCGAATACAAAGGCTAGTTTTGCATCGCAGTTTAAAGAACCTCACCTCTTTATAATCTCACACTTTGCTCTAAGAGATCACTCTTGATCAGACACTACAAGAGATTGACTTCACTACAATCATCTATCACTTATGGTGCCTCAATTCTGCCAATTGCTATCATGATTTCAAAAGCAAAGGCTCAAGCTCTTACATGCTACCTTTCGTTTGAGTTCCACCACCAATATCCTGCCACTCGTGACTTCTTAGTTCTGCCACTTTGTTGGGATATGACACAAACTCACCAACCTCACCCTGCACCTCGTCTTCTGAGTTCTGCTCCTTGCTAGATTCCACATTTTGTCCTGTCACTCGTGACCTCCAGACTCTGCCAATTCGTTACCATCTGTAAATGGAAATACAGCAACTTGCTAACTTCATTCTGTCCCTCGTGCTTGGACCTGCTTCTTGTTATTTTTCACCATATTTGCTCTGCTATTCGTGATGTCAGGATTCTGCTAGTCAGTTTTCGTTCTGGGAAAGGCGGTAAAGCACCAACCTCACTCCTGCACTCGTTCTTACAATTCTCTTGTCAAGCCTCACTTCACTACCTTCCTTCTGCCAATTACAAAACCCTGATTCTGTCACTTTATCATACTTCAATATAATGCTATCAAAGGCTCGCCAACTTCATCCCACCAGGACTCGCTTGATTTGCGACCTTTTATCAGCAGCCTGTCCATCGAATCTCCTCAAAACCCCATCGTCCTAATTCCAATATGAACACTTACGTTTCAATCTCTACACAGTATCATACTTTTCCTTTCTTTTCTCACAGACTCTGCGCTCCATCGAGTGTAGTCCCGACTATTGACCCACATCCCGCCCACAAACTCGGGGCACCAACAACCTCACCCCTGAACATACGCTTCCCGAGTAGAGACGGGTGCGACGAGGCGTCGTGCCGCATGCCATGAGGCTTGCCTTCCCCGCTTGCCGTACCGTGTACGAAAATATATGAGATATGTCTCTCCATCATGTGGAATCCACAGAAACCAAGAGTAGAAGCGGGAGTGGAAGTTGGTGGCGGAGAAAGAGGAGAGATACTGGCTAAGGTATGTGGGGAGCGAGGTGAGACTGCTATTTGTCGGTGGGGTGATGAGAACAATCACAATCATCTGATGAGGAGGAAACGGCAGCAATCGAGATCGATGAACTCGATCGTGAAGCCAAACGCAGTTGATAACTTCATATGAGATATCTCGATGCCAGTGCTCACCACCGATCTGTGACGGTTGGACGACAGAAAAGGTAAAAGCAACCCTACAGTACCATTCGACCCCTCGTGCACAGTAAAATAGCGCGGCTTGATATGGGCGCCATATTACGCTACGATGACACATCTGGTGGGTATGGCGTTTCTAGCGCTGCCACAGTGTCACAGTAATCTGACGATACGACGCAATTTGAGTGCACCAACGCCAAAGGTCGCCAGCGCCAAGTGGGTAGCGGTATCTGGCGGAGTTGACAGATGTCAGATAGTATCCTGCTACTTCGTTATTAGGAAGATAGAGTAGTATGTGCCAAGTGCAGAAATTATTGGGATGAGAAAATGGCAGGTCATGGATGGATAGGAGTGGTTGACTGGTGGAAGGCTCTTCGGCGTAATATCGTAGGGCCGGGGAATATAGTATTATTTAAGAAAAACACGAAACTTAATTGGGATAAAAAGAAAGCAGCTCCATCCAATTGGCGAGGAACAATTTTATACATGATCTAGAAGGGATTTTTATGCCTTGTATACAGAAGTTGTATGGTTGAATGTGAAATGAGGGGAAGGGCTCTTATGATAAGGGGTATATACCGACGTTTACAGGGCGATTCGGGTAATTGCCAATTACGTGCGCCAAAATGGGGAGGTGGCTTTCATACTGGTGCTGAATAAAGGAATAAAACGGTGTATGCAGGATTTGTGTAGATGCAGATGGTCCTGCATATGGACCTGACCGTTGAGATGGAACCGAGCGAATGGAGAAGATCAAAGGGAGAGATCCGAAAGTGCAAAGTCCCGATGCGGTATCCGAGTCGCCGCGTGGTTATCGTGGTCGCTGCCGTGTTCCTGAAGATTTGCCCGTTTGATGGAGGTATCCGTGCCAATATATTCATTCAGGAGAAGTTTCTTCACATGGCAAAAACAGTCGGCCTGCGCAACGATTCTCGTAGCCTCACCAACACATCTCACGTCGTCATCATCATCATCACCACCACCACCACCACCATCATCATCTGGATGCTTCGGTCTCCGAGTCCACGTGCAAGCGCATGAAGATATCTAAATTTCTCAACGCAGTCCTATCAAACTCAATCGTACTCTTCTCTCAGGCCTCGTCTAACCACTGCATTCGCGTAGAATTCTGTAGCAAAAGAGTGGATAGCGCTTGGGACCGCGCGGTGGGAAATGGCACAATTGCATGCATGGCAAGGCCCAAATTGCCAAATTTATCGAGGCCTAGGGCTCGATTGGTAAGGCTGCCGCGTTGGAGAGGGACGGGTTCATCTCGCTACGCTGCGGCGCAGATGAAAGCGGATAGGGGAACATGCCGGTGAGCTTTAGAAAGGGTTAGAGCAATCTAGGATGTCGTGGCAGGACTGGCGCTGGGTCTGGCAGCCGTTCTAGAATTTGATCGGGTCGAGAACATTCGGGAGACGGAAGATGCTTGGGTGCGAAAATAATGCTCGTGTAGACCTTGGCTTGGGGCTTCTTGTTGGGTGAGCACTTGAAAATACAGGGCGTGGCGGCAACTATTAGCGGTAAGTAGTAAGCAGTTCCTTGTTCCTGGACTCTACTAAAGTATCCTGGAAGCTCAGCCTGTCGATTGAAGAGTTTTGGTCTCTTTGAACCTTGAACAGGCGAGTCCGGATGTCGGTAGATTAACCTTATGCAGAAAGGAAAGGTCCAGTGAACTCAGAAGACGGAGGCTACCCAAGAGACCACCCGGTGTACCGAGCAGAGCGAGCGACCCTCTCAACCCGCTACCAAAAGCCAAAGGGCGCTGGATCATGATGAGGGGAAGCAGAGTCAGATGTGCGCAAGTTTCTCAACCCACGCTGCGCCTTTTGCCTACGAAATATATTGAATGGTGGGGTAGCCCAGTACAAATGCGTCTTTTAATATATACCCAGAGTAACAGCACTACTACAAGTATCTCGCCGGATCAGGGTGTGCGTCTTATCGCCCTCGGCTGCATCACCCTAGCAAATTCAATATTCAATACTGCAGGTGGCGCCCATGGCGTCTCGACGGGTGACACTGGGACGGGGAATACCAAGCCCTGTCCAATATTGACAGGGGACCGCCATCAAAACGCTCGCTGTCCCCCAAACGTCCATAAGCCATCGCTGCCGGATCTGGTGAAGTGGTGTAGGGAGAAGAGACAGAGGCTTTTGTATTCTGCTTGCAGCCCGTCCATCTCTTCATACACGCCATACATAATCGAGGGTGAGACTCACTTCTGCAAGCCGGCTCAGATACCGCAAACGCTTCCCGGATACCAACTACAGTCACTCGTTTACCTGAGTTTGGATCCCTTTTGCACCTGTTCTCCATCGTCTTTTGGAAGAGTCTGCGAGTGACATCTTCTCAACGTCTAACCCGCCAGCAACAAAGACTCGCACCGAAGACTAATAGGGCTGAGGAGGCGAGGAATATATGTCTGCGACCGCCTTTCCGTCTCAACTCAAATTGTGAAGGATTTTCGAAAGGAGCCATCAGATTGCAGGAGGACCGAACCGTTTCCCGATCGAGAAGCAACAACATTGGTGGAGAGTTGGAGATAATCTTTGGACGACATCTAGGTGTCAACTAGGGATTCGAGTAATGCTGGAACCACGATTATAGGCACAATCTCGAGCAGCACACCTTCGACTCGGAATCAATTGATTAATCATGGAGGACCACAGACTTCGTGTTCTTCGTTCCCGCTCAAAGGCCCTATCTCCAATACGCTCACTGTCGTACCACTCCACCCCTACCTCGACCTGCAGGAACGGACACATGCCTTGGCTTTGTCATCGTTCGAGAATACAAACACCGACCCTGCTTTTGTTTATATTCTTGACTCTGACATGTTGTTTTTCACTCTCTTCTGCGGCGCGTATATATCTTGACGAGCAGTTGGTGGAAGTCGATAGCCGCGACCTTCTAGAATCGACGTTCGCCAGGCTTGCTCGTTCGGGAATGATCATTGCTGATCCAAACCCGCCTCCCATTCCGCCGGCGAGTTGGCATGTGGTCGCGAACAACGACGATCTTAAACGGCGGGACGATCCCTTGGTTCCACGTTCTGCCTCAACGGCTTCACCATCTTCGACAGCTTCAGGTACTTCTACCACGCTGGCGTCCACCACCACGACCAGCGGCGTGACTGCTGCAACAGATACAAGCAGCGTCACGCTGCCTACCCCTTTCGACCTCGGATTCAGCAATAATATCACGCAATCATGTCAATCCTTCATGACGAGCATGCTCTCCAATTCATCCTTCCAAACCTGCCTACCATTCTCGCTCCTTCTCCAAGTATGGTCCTTCCCTGGAATAAATTTCCCGGATATCAAAAATGCTAACCACTCTTCAACAGAACTCTAATTCCTTCTTCCAAGCCTCGAAATCCATAACCCGCATCTCCCAAGTCCTCGACTACTCGTGCTCCGCCAACGTCTCTTCCTGCTCGGCCCTCATGTCCACCTTCGCCGCCAACATCACCACAGCCAAAGCCTGCGCATCTGATCTGTCAAACCAAAACCCACTCATCCAATACGCGCGCGTGGGTCTCCTCTCCTACAAAACGCTCTACTCCGCTTCATGTCTCCGCAATCCCTCGGACGATGCGTACTGCTTCGCAGACGCCATCACCAATGCCACGAACCCTGCCGACGCATACATCTACTATCTACCGCTGAACACGAGTTTGGTAGGAGGCAGTCAGCCCACGTGCGATACTTGCCTGAAAAATACGATGGCGGTGTTCGAGGCGGCGACCAGTGACAGGAGTTCGGCGCTCGCGAGCGATTATGTGGCCGCGGCCATGCAGGTGAACGTCAACTGTGGACCGTCGTTCGTGAACTCGAGCTTGGCGGCAGCGGTGCAGTCGGGTTCGACATCAATAGCCCCTAGTTCCCTCGCTTCCTCAACCGGACTCCTTGCTCTGGTAATGTTGGTTGCGGCCTGGCTCTTATGATAAGTCGAGAGCAGAAGTGGTATATAGGTTAGGACTCTGTATATAAGGAAAAGGAAGAAAGAAAGCAAGAAGTTTCCGGCTGGAACGAAAGTATTTGCTTTACCTGGATTGGAAATGGAAAATTGGCATGGCGTCTATACCCACGGTTGGAAAGGAAGGATATATGGCGTTGATTGTTTCTCACACTATCTCTACCTCACCCACCCTCACTCGCTCTCTCGTTTGCTCGATCGAATTGCCCGCTGATCAGTTGATCATGTCTGGATACAATACAGGATGGATATATCTTCCGGCTCTCACCACCAAGGGAGCCAGGAATTGATAACGATGCATTTGTTTATTTACTTCGATAATGGATACTACCTGTCGGAATGATATGGGATAGTATGTATTGTTAGTTCTTGTATATACTTGATGTCGAATGAGACATGATAATGAGATACCTTACCATTCTCACCTTCTACTTATTACTCACCTCATCTTCTCTCATCTTCTCTCCAGGCAAAGAGCACATTACCTAGAATTTAAACCCTGATATGCTCCTCAAGATTTTCATGTCCCTGAATGTCTCAAGAATCAGCTATTCAAACACCTTGATCCTCTTATCACCTTCTCTGGCCGATTTGCCTCTGCCATATTCATCACAACGCCTCCAATATCCATTATGATAAAGCGACACCTCTACTATACAAAACAACGAACCATCGCCGCTCTGTCCAGAACTCAAACGCGAAGAGAACTCGTGTTTTTGGCATGCGGCTGGATTCGTCTACCAAAACCAGTGCCTTGGTTTGGCTGCGCAAGCACCTGCGTTACTGTCTCTGGTCCTACGCCTATAGCTGTTTTTGGTTTTGTGACGGCTGTCAAGCTTTTAACTGTCGTCGAACCTGCCACGACGGCCAGGTTAACGACCGTCACTTCCTCTGAACGTCAAGAGAAAGACGATCCAGGATTAGGAGATGGCCGAGCCCCAGCCACACTCTCAAGCAGTGGAATGAGAAAGGGTAAGCAATTCTATACAAGAAATAGGGATGAATGAATTAAACATGTCTTTCACAGCCGCAGGGGTGCGGTGAGTGGATGGATCCATTGCTTGGGTTCTCTAGTAGGCCTGTAGGGAAGTCGATTGGGTATTTATAATGCCATTCTAGCGGGGAGCGTCATGTCTTGCAAGGTCCATTCCATATCGTAACCAGCTTCCAGGCATATTGCATTCTAGATGTAGCAGTACCTAAGCGAAATCTGCGATATCAATGATGCTCAAGCCTTTGCTGCTACCCCTTTTGTTAGCTTCCTTTCAGCTTCTATAAGAAACACGAGGGGGGGATATCGTTTCACCCCACCGCTTCACTACTGCCTATTTCTTCAAGCAGCGTTATTTCAGGACTTGCACTTCAACCAACTTCACGTCCTATTTCATGAACAACAGCTTGGACTCGGGTGTTCAGCAAAACAATGCTTATTACTTTACTCACAGATTGTTTGAGCACCTGGATCTTACAGTTCTATATCTGCCGCTTCGTGTCTGAAGTATCTATATTAAGTGCTGTCAGCCGTCAAACTTGTGACCGCGGTTACGCTCAAAACAGCTGTCACTTTCTCACTAACGTCGAGAGAAAAGACAAAGTCAGGGCAGGTAAAAGGGGTAGTTAAAGTCCCACTTCACTTTGCAAGCCGTAGAAAGTTTAAAGCAAGAGACCTTGTCTAGACCAGACTACTAACCGTGCAGATGGTTTCTTTGTGGTACCATTGGCAACACATATTCCTCGTTTGCAATAGTGCTGAAGTCTGTACCGCTGCTTATTTATATACCAACCCTCTAGCCCCGATAGAAATTTCAAGCAGTGAATTGACTTCTCCCCGCCACCTATGCCTACCTGTTTATTCGGGACTATAATGCATACCGATGCCATCTATGCATCGACTTAAGAGATCATCGCTCGTGGCGCTGCTGAACGACTCTGTCGAGAGCCAAGTTCTTCAGTCTTGCTAACTTACCAATGAGGAGCTGGCGCACTGCTAAGTAACTCCCTATCTGCTAGAATCTCGGAGGAGTATCTTAGTAGCGACAGTCGCTTTTCCCTAGACGGTCAATTCCCTCCCAACTTTCGGGAGCGAACAGAACTGCGTAGCATAAGTAGATTGATGCTCTTCTTATATAGCCTTAATGTCCAAAGTATGAAGCCTACAGCGTGGAATAGCTTCTGAAGTTGCTCCGCCAAGATGGTCGTAGTTCCGAGGGAGGAAGACTTTTGCGTTTCTTGTGACTGCTTTCTGGCTTATATAATGAAGGCTTTGGTCTGAAGAAGTACGCTAGTGCCTTTGTAGCTTCAGTAATGACAGCGACATAATTGGGATTGGTGTATAAATAATCTTCATTAGGGTGAGGTGTGTTGAGGGTATATTTTGTGGAGCTGTGCGGTAAAGCTGACCAGGAACCAAAACAAACTGCTTGCAACAACTTTAAAACTTCTTGCTCATGTTGTGGAAATCTTGATTATTGGTTTCTTCTTGGGCTAGTTGTCTTTCTGTTTTGGTCGTCACCATTTCATATGCATCTCAATCCCTCACCTTCATATTCAACGAGCTTTCTTGTTGCCGATGTTAAAACGACTGTCAAATTTGTAACTACTATTGAATTTATGACTGCTGTCGACTTCATAGTGGCAGTCAGATTAGTAATGGACGTCATATGTCTCTCACATATCATGGAAATTTGATTTAAGTCAGGGTAGATATAGAGGTGATACCAACTGCCACGCTCAGAATTGAGTAGGCCACCAACTCTCTCGACTTCTGGATCTTACTAGCCATGATAGTGCTTGTGATTGCTGGAACCCCTACAATCGTCTTAGCGCTGAACTCCTTATAGAAAGATTAACCAGATTGGCAAATCTCTCGTTTTATCATTCGTTTAACATACATACTTGTATCACCATTCTGGAAAGGAAGTGAGATGAAGTCAATAATAGCCATCACTAGCCTTTGAAATAATCACACCTGCTATTCCCACAAACCGAATTTAGCGGGCAAATTTGTTCACATTTAAAATACACAGTAAAGCCATGCCCGTGTCAAGCTCTATCTGCTCCTCATATCCCTGCTGCGATTCGATAAATAGCTCCTCCTTTGATATTCTGCGCCACCCACTCACTCCACCAGCCATTCCCACTCCTCGGATTCGTCATCTCAAAACAATCGCTCCAATTCGTGCTATTTCCCCAATACTCCGTACCAGTCGTGATATTGTAATTCACTCCCCCAATCACCTGCGTAGTATACGTCTGATTCGTGTTGACTGCAGGCCCAAAGCTGTCAAGATACGCAGCATGATGCACACCCAGAGCCTGCGTCATATGTCCTGCAATCGACATGATCGCAGCAAAGAAAGCACCGATAATCCCAAACATGACCACCATGCCCACCATACAGTAAGCACAACGCCCACTGCGGAAATCCCTCGTAGTGAGCCTCGCCGCCACAGGTAACCTCTCCTCTTCCGGAGTCCTGGGCCAGAGGATGTACCTGATCTCGTAGATCTGGAAAAGCGTTGAAAAGCACCAAATGGTTCCGAAAACCATGACTACGACTTCCATCGTGCTCAGCAGGTTCATAGCCGTGTTTAGACTCCCAGATGTGGAGTATGGTTGGTACCATTTGGCGGGGTTGTACGCATCGTTGTTGTCGTCGGTGTAGTCTATGTACTGGGCCCAGTGGCCGCAGCCGACGGAGGTCCAATGCGTGGTTTGGGATTGGCAGTTGCTGGCGTACACGGCGCAGGTGCCGCCTGAGAGGGTGAGGTTTCCGTAGGAGGGGAGGTGCGTGCTGTGGGAGAGTGGGATGTAAGAGACGATGAGGAAGGAGGCGAGGAGGGGAATTAGTGAGAAGGAGAGGGCGAGCCGCAGGACACGCGGGTAGTTGAAATTCGAGAGGAGGATTTGCATGGAGACGAGGATTAGGAGAAGGTTTGAGGGTGATGGTGAAGTAGCGACACCGCCTAGTAGGGCTTGGAGGGTTACTATGAAGGCTACGACGGAGCGGAAGATGGAGTAGAAGATGAAGAAGAGGTCGAGTGCCATGCGGGGTCGGGTGTTCCAGTCCCATCCTGCGGCTTCTTTAGGAGGCTCGATGATGGTAGGAATTGGAGGCTGGGTTTCTGTATCATGGCGTTCGTGATGATCCGGCTCCAGAAAGAAGTCGTCATGATGCTTCGGCGATGGAGCGCCATATTCCGTTGGCTCATAAGGAGGTATGCTGCTGCTACCTTCGCCATTGTAGGTGGAAGCATAAGGCGGAGGGAAATCGGTGGTTGGAGAAGGGTGGTGCAGCCTCTCCAACTCTGTATCATTGACATGCACTGCTGGTGCTAGCTTCGCCTTTCTTGTCCAAGCTGACCTTGGACGGTTGTCTCGCCATGAACCAACGCTGTCTCTCATGGCGCTGAGTGACATGAATGCCGACTTGACGCTGCAACAGCTGATCAGAAGGGATAAGAGGATACTGAAGACGATAAGCGGCCATGGTGTAGGGAGAGCATTTGGTGCGTAGAAGGAGGTAAGGTTGGATGTATGGGTGCTGTTCACAAGCCCAAGCAGAAGCTGCGAGTTGTTTGAAGACGACATGTTGGAAAGGTGGATAGAGTACTTGTAGATTGAAAGTTGCACGACTCCAGGGATTGCTCTCAATGAAGCTCTTGCATGCCTTTTCTGGAGATTCTTGAAGTTGAAGTCTCAAAAGTTCCTGTTCAAAGTACTATCGTATCATCTCGTCGCTCGCCGACTTATAACTGAAGATGTTGTGCGAATTTGAGGCAGAACAGAAGAAAGGTGTAGAACAATAAATATCAATCGAAGTAGACTTCTAAATCGATGTTAAGAGGTCGATTCAAGCTTTATGAGGCAGACGATTGTACTCAAATCACGCAAACGCGCAGGAGCAAGTCGTCCTTAAAGCCACAATCGCAAGCTTCCCCCAGCGAGCCTTGCCAGCTGAGACACACCCGCCAATCATTTCTCGTGGCCGGTGAATTTGATGGCTGTGCGAAAGCCACCGGGCACCAAGCAATGCCACCTTGTGGCACTGCCAATAATTCTCTCGTGTTGCTCTCGTTGTCGGGTATGCACAGTGTCGGAGACAAGATTGACGAGGTCAGGGGAATGAACTTCGTAGGTTTGGAAATAACGGGTCGCGAGCTCACGTGAGACTTTTCGACGTTTAGGTAGAGTTTAGAGAATCCTCCGAGTGTGATAAGATTCGGATCACTTGCCGAATAGCTTCGGTCCGGATTCCTTCTAGTGTTTCTGGAAGCTTTCGAAACCGGAATCGCGGATGGAAGGAACTCATTGTGGCTTGCATGAACCGTCGTGCATCTCACTTGAGAGTCCATCGTTAGAGGGCCATTGCTACCGAGGTATGTATCTGTGCATGATGAAGATGGAAGATCTGATCTTAGTGATGAAACATTTATCTCTGAACTTATGAAGCTTGATTTGTATTTCCCGCCCTCTCTCAATATTCTGGGCATTATCGTGTCCTGTCCCTCCAGCATCAAACATACAGATTCGTACACTCTTCAATGTCTATCTAAGAATGATATGCTCTGCTATAGCAGGCTTCAAGACCAATTTTCAGACCCAGCCGAGCTCCACGCTGAACATTATCAATACGATAACAATATTGAACTCTACTCACACATAGCTGGACTCATCTCACGTTGAGTCCAACTCGATAATACATCGGTACTGAGAAGCATTGAGTGTACTCCCAGTCCCACTCAGATCTTCTTCATCCTCCTGAACCACGACAATATTGTTCGAGGTGTCTGTGACTGTACATATTGTCGTATCGAGAAGAGTTTGCATATCAACAGCTGAGCCAAAGAATCCGAGAAGCTTGTTCATGCTATTGGTGTCTAAAGTGTTGCCATTCGCGTCGACAAATTGGCTGTAATCGGCAGCAGCGCTAACGGCGCCAGCAGGTGCAGGAGGGTTTGCTGCTCCCAGTTAGTACTGTTGCACAGGGAGTTGAGGTTGCAGAAACATACCAGCCGGCGTTGTAGGAGCTGGGGTTCCGAAATTGCAGTCTTTGAATATAGGGACAGAGAATTGAACTGCAGATCCCGTGGCAGGTTGGACGTTGAGCCTGATATTTGGTGGCGAACAAGCTGCTGCAGCAGCAACACTGTCATCGACTGGTGCTGCATCAGCGACGGTTGAGTTCGAGCGCTTTGTATTGGCAATTGTTGAATCGGAGTGCTTCGTGGGAGCCTTTCTCGGCGGAGACGTAAGTGCTAGGGCCGTGACCAGCAGTGGACCCAACATGAAGATATACATGTTGGACTGGATTCGTGTGATGTTGAGCTGATTCAGGGAGAATCTCCTGAGGACTTGACACTCTGAGACAAACTAACAACAAAGTGTCGTGTGTTGCCCAGCCATTTCTCAGAGGGATGATTCGAGTATTATCAGTTAAGGACAGGCGTCCATGTCGCCAGACAGGAAAGTGATTATGGATAAAAACCCAGCTGAGTTCAAACGGAAAGGGCCCGTCCCTATATGATTTTCAAGCAGCAGATCTGTACAGAATGATCGTCGTACTTATAAGATTCTCGATTAGAAATCCAGGGAATGATGTGACGAATGTTCGCCATAACTGGACAGACGCGACGACGAGTGGACAAGACAGGCAGGACCAAGCCTGTTGAAACTAGGCTTGGGCAACTGAGCCCCAGTTTCGGGATGATCCAAAAGATACGAAACAGCGCATCAGGCCAAGAATGGGCTGGATGGCGAGAGGCCTGTTTCATTTGTTCTGACTTCGAACTTTGACGTTCAGCATGTCTTGGCACTTGCAAGATTCCCTTTATCATCATGATCTTAGAGAACCACAGGAGCGGCAGGCAAAATGAACACAGGAGCTCAAGGAGAGGGAAGGAGGAAAAGGGGAAGAGGCTGAAGATATGATAACAAGAGTTTGATCGATGGAAGGATAGTTTTAAAAAAGAAAGGATTCTGTCCCGGCATGAACTCTACTGAAACTCGAGATGGGTCTAGCCTGGAAAGGTTACTGCAGGCTTCTTTAGTGCACCCCGCCAACCTAAGCATGGACTCCAACCTCATCCGTCGTCAACCACCGTACCCACTGTACCACCGCGCGAAATAGAGCTTCATCACTGGCTTCATTGCTCGGAACACTGTTTCCTGCGGGGTCTACGTCTTTGCACGTGGCCGATACAGCTTCCCACTCCACATGGAAGCTTGAGACTCCCCGCCTCGCGCCATACTTCGGACAGACGCCTGTCACTGTCAGCCACCTTTGAAGTCAATACAGGGCACCCGCGACGATGAAATGCTTCAACCCCTTCGCGTTTGTTCCTATGGCTGTGACTCTGATCATAGCTGTAGTGTATCTCGCCATCCTTATTCCTCTCCTCGTCATCCACGAAACCGTTCCGTCAGCACCCAAGAATCCAACCTTGTACAGGGGACTTAACCTTACGGAAGCTTG
Organism: Cairneyella variabilis; assembly: GCA_001625345.1. NCBI lineage: Eukaryota > Fungi > Ascomycota > Leotiomycetes > Helotiales > Cairneyella > Cairneyella variabilis. The sequence continues at coordinate 4,873 of AYLM01000123.1, read as the reverse complement.
GCTAGACTTGACAGAACTCAGTAATGGATACCATCCCTTCAATAGCCATAGGAACGACGAAGTTCGAGACTGGCTTCTGAGAAGGATTGAAGAGATACTGGCCTCCAATGGTGTGAAATACCTGGCAGAGGGACAAATACGCCAAGAAAAGGGTATCCATCTCCTTAAGGAGCAGTCTCAGACCTCCGCAGATACGGACGGTGATGTCGATATCTCCGCCAACCACGATGATCTACGAGCACGAACTTCTGCACCTGCAGCCGTCGTATTCAATGATCTAGTCTCGAATTACACAAGCACTGCTCTCACAAGCATTGGAGTTACTGGAAGAAGAGCTGGAATCAGCACATACTTTGAGGGGAGCAATATTATTGTCTATATCCGGGGAACTGAGGATGAAGAGGAAGAATGGTGGAAGCTAGCTCCCCCTTACACCAAGGGAACGCATGGCAAAGGTGGCATAATGGTCAACGCTCATTTTGACAGTGTATCCACAGGATACGGAGCTACAGATGACGGTATGGGCATCATAACCGCATTGCAGTTAGTTAAATATTTCACCACAGAAGGCAACACACCGAAGCGAGGTGTCGTGGCGCTATTCAACAACGGCGAGGAAGATGGTTTGTATGGATCTAAAGCCTTTCTTTCACACCCAATGGCCGAGTTTGTCCACGCTTTCCTAAATCTCGAAGGTGCTGGTGCAGGAGGGCGAGCGACTCTCTTTCGAAGCACAGACACTGAAGTGACTCGTGCATATGGCCAAGCTCGCCATCCTTTTGGCACTGTCGTCAGCGCTGACGGATTTGCACTTGGCTTCGTGAGGAGTGAGACTGATTACGTCGTCTTCCGCGCTGAAGGCTATCGAGGTCTAGATGTCGCTTTCTGGGAGCCTAGGTCGAGATATCACACTGACGAGGACGATGCTAAACATACATCGAAAGCCTCCCTATGGCATATGCTATCCGCGTCGGTTAAGGCGATGGAATATCTGACCTCTGATACTGAAGAGTTTGTGGGTCCACGCGGCGACAATGCTACCGGGAAGGTGAAGAACGGAAGTGGAAGCGATGGGGTCTGGTTCGATTTGTTTGGCTCAGTCATGGCCATCTTCCGCTTGAGGACACTGTTTGCTTGGTCCCTGGCCTTGCTCATCTCGTCACCCTTGATTCTCATGCTTATCTCATACCTCCTATTCCGCAGTGACAAGTACTATCTTTTCGCAGGAGCAGTCAAGCCCGAAGGTCACGAAAACGAAGCCATCTCGCTCAAGGGTTGGCGAGGCGCATTCAGATATCCGATCACGCTGATTATCTGCGCGGGGATCACCGCTGGTTCCGCTTTTCTGCTGAAGAAGATCAACCCACTGATCATCTATTCTTCTCAATATGCCGTGTGGATCATGTCAATGAGTCTTTTCTTCTGCCTCTTCTGGTTCATCATGGCAGGCTGTAATTTTGTTAGACCATCAGCTCTTCACCGTGTCTATGCCTTGATATGGATGTTCTCCTTTGGATGGATTCTTCTTGTCGTTGCTACAGTCTTCGAAGATCGATTCAAGATCAGCGGTGGCTACATGTTCGTTATTTACGAGTCAGCTATTTTCCTAGCTACTTTCATTAGTCTATGTGAGCTATTCGCGCTACCCAGGAAGTCGGAAGTGATTGAGGAAGCCCACGATGAGCACGAAAATCGGGATGCTATACACTCTATGGCGCATGGAGACGCTCTCTTAACACAAGATGGAAATGACGATGATCATGCTGAGGCGACTGAGACGAGCCCTCTTGTCGGTGGTAATGGTCACCGTACCTCGATTGGTGGCACGTTCTCTAGGGGTTACCGCCGGTCCTTAGCCGCCGTCGCGAATTTGACAGATGGTGCTACTGACCACGATTTGAATTATTTGGACGGGCCGCATGCTTTCGGAGATGAGCAAAAATGGTCCGCGAAACTGCCAAGCTGGACTTGGTTTCTTCAGTTCATGATTCTGGGACCTTTTATTCTGGTTGTCATGGGGCAAGTCGGTCTACTTCTCGTCACCGCAACAGCTCAAACCGGCACAGATGGCAGTCCTCTTCTTCTTCCATACCTGGTGGTCACTCTCTTTTCCATCCTGATCATACTGCCGATCACCCCGTTTATGCACCGCATCACACACCACATCCCTTCGTTCCTTTTCGCCGTCTTCCTAGGAACCTTGATATACAACCTCGTCGCCTTCCCATTTTCGGCGAACAGTCGTTACAAGGCATATTTCCAACAGACTGTGGATCTCGACAGCGGCATAAATCGTGTCACTCTTGTTGGACTTGAGGAATACATCCGCGATATCATTTCGTATATCCCATCTGCAGCCGGACAATCAATTGAATGCGTCACGAGACCAATGATCCGGTCGGGTCTGAGCTTCTGCTCGTACGAAGGTCTGGCTCCTAAGGTGGTCAACAACGTCCTCGATGGCGTTCCACCAGAGAAGGGCTACCATGACTGGTTGACATACACCGTGACTCGTGCTCCTGGCCAGAACAAGGCTACCTTCCATATCTCAGGCCAGGAAACCAAAGCCTGCATCATCCGCTTCGACGATCCGTTTACGGCTTTCCACGTCCAAGGCGCAGCGCCAGCTGATGAGCGTTGGTCTGATGTCCCGGAAAGTGGAAGCGACCAGATTAAGCTCTGGCATCGTGACTGGGATCGCGAGTGGGTCGTCGATGTCGAGTGGCCCGTTAGCGAGGGCAAGAAAGAAGGCGATGAAGGAAGGAGTGGCCGTGTGGTGTGTTTGTGGAGTGATCAGAATGAGCTGGGAACGATCCCAGCACTCGATGAGGCGCAGAGATTTGCTCCTGCGTGGACGAGCATTGTGAAGCTTATGGATGGGCTGGTTGAGGGCAGTAAGGCTTTCGTGGTTTGATCTTTCAGGGTCGGGGTTACCGGATTGGTTGGTTCGGCGGTCTGGGTATTGGTGGGTGGCTATGGTCATGATTAGGAGAAATAGCAATGGTAATGAGTGAACGGGTACATATGTTGATGGTATATGGCATGGTGATGGGTGTATATACAGTATTAATACATTGTGCGGCAATTCTGCTGCGCTTCCACTACTCTGCTTAATATCTGCGTCTCTGTACTAGACCCCTTCTCCACCCCAGCGTGGCACATAGGTAAATATATTTCTCCCAATCCCACGACACGTAAAGCTCTGGGGCAGTTTACATGGTAATTTGCTTGCCAAACTGCCTTCTGTACTCTCGAAAGGCCTCACCACTCAGGATGGCGTGTTGGTGTTGGCAGCGACAAGGAAGGAGCCAAGGTCATTAGCGCCTCGCTTGTTTAGCGAGACTGCCCCTTTTGATCACCCCACATTAGTGCAAACCTAAGCGATTCCCCGCCATACGAACCGAATAATGGACAGGGCACCTGCTTTAAGCGTGCGGTGCCTGATTACCTTATGTTTGAGCTGGATTTCCTTTCCGAATCTCGAAGAATTGATTCGAGAGAACTCAGAGTCACACCGCTGCTACTGTTTCACGACCCCTTGCCGGCAGAAAGGCATTTAGTTAGAGTTAGGCCGCATTAGCGCCAACCAACTGCGTAGCACATTAAGTTAGATACTTATCTAGGTTTATGTACATCATTTGCACACTGGCTGAATCCACTTATCAGAATATAGGTACAGGAGCTATCGCTATCGCCTTGAAAATGACGGTCAGACTTCCAGCCCAGGAGCCCGAGGATGGAACCTTGAGTACTACAATATCAAAGTAAATCTCGAGCCTCATTGACAAGAGATCAAGTAGTACATGGAAATACCCGTCCTGAAGTTGATCATCGAAAATCGTCTCTCACGAGGAAATCCGGACTCTGAAGTCGGCGACACTGAGTCTGTATGGTGCACCATCCTGAATGAGCGGTCTCCACCTCGAGAGGGTTACATCAGAAGCCTCATTGCGGCTATTGATGGCGACGGTAGCGAATTCGAGTGCTGTTTTGCTTCTGTCGTGCAGAGAATCGACTTGGAAAAGGATACTGAGGAACTTAAGCTTTACATGCTTGATGCCAACGAACCCGAAAGCGGAACCAAGGACAGGTGGAAAAGCTCATTTGCAAGGTTGGAGGCATATATGAGTACTATCGCCTTGCCGGATGAAAAGCGATTGTTTGGAGTGGTTGCGGTTGGAAGATTCGTGCGGTTCTATGAGTGGAACCGGGTGGCGAATAAATCTGGGACTCTTCTGGATGATAGTGCGATGTTGCGTAGTCAATGCCAATGTCAGACTGTGACAAAGTGCCTGCAATCCATGAGAGATAGCGATTAGCGGTGAGCAACTTGATCGTGGTATTTTCATCGAGTGGTTGACTACGCATGATAGTGTCTGGCTGGTCGTACTCCTTCGTTGACGGAGAACTGGCTACTATGTGGGATAGGAACAGGATATCAGATGCTCAGAGCCGTTCAGATATCACTCCCAAGTCAACAAAAGAAGATCGAGACTTCTGTGTGCGAACGAATTAGCTGTGTCCGCAACAAGTGGAACTTGAGGCAAAAAGTCTACCAATGCTGTGTAGAATCCTGTTATTGTCGTCCCCTTAGCAAGGCTAACAGGTAGAATAGGCACACAAGGGTTTGCTTCCAGGAAGGCCGGGAAAGATGCAGTACGACCGCAAATGGTCCGAATCTATTGATGTGGATTAGCACGATGCATATCTTGGGAGCAACCAATCACGGCACTTGCCTGGAAACCTTTGAGTTGCATAGAACACGTCCGTTGTATTCTAATAACCTCTATGATCTCACCATCAGGGCCATCAATTGCAAACAAAACGCCTGATTCCGCTAGGATAGTCCCAATGTGTGCATGCACTTTTTGCC
>AYLM01000122.1:0-11816 GCA_001625345.1 Cairneyella variabilis | reverse complement strand
AAATATAACTTTCTTATAGATTAATATAATCTTATAGAAGAGTCAATATAGTTTTTCATTTTCTTCTAAAAGACTTAGTAGTTAATCGAATTAAGAGTCTATAAGTATACCTCCTAAATTTAGAGAATCGAATCTTAGAAGTAGTTCTAGTATAGCTTAAATTTAAATATTATACTCGGGCTATCTTACACTAATTCTGTAGCATCGTTTAGAATATTTCGAGTGCCCTTAAATTTGAAAAATATTCCATTAATTTGCATGTGTAGAGTATATGTTACTAGAATAGACATAACCCTAATATATCTGGCGCTCTAAACTTCCAAGCTCTCGCTCATGCCTTATACAAAGTATCTAAAAACGCCTGTGAGAGTTCCATAACAATGCTCTTATTCGGTAAGCTGCCAGCAACACCATATAAAGCAGCACTCTCTCCCTTGCTCTTCGCCTTTGAGTCCCTGCCCTCAGCGACTCTCTGCTTCTCCTTCGCATATTCTTGCTCCACCACCAAGTGAAGATCAGTTGCAAACTTCTCCCAGGCCCGAACAATTGGTAACGTAACAGCAATGTGGATCGCTGGTGGTGACTGCAGCGAATTCAAATGCCATCCCCGAGCAGACATACCATCAGCAATATCATAAACATCAAGCGTTGATGAAGTGAACGCCACCACTGATAAAAGAGGGTTGCCTATGATTTCTAAGTCCGGGATTTCGCGGATTGCGCGTGTGATCTTCTTCGCTGTGCCCACAATTTCTCGACATGATTTAGTATACCCGTTCTCGCCCACTTTCATCATTGTTGCCCAGCAGCCAGCAATCAGAGCGCCTGGGCGGGAGCCTGCCATTGATGGAGAGGCATATACTCCTCCTGACCAGTCTGGTGAGACGAAGTATTGGTAGCTTCTCAAGGTAGCGCATCGGTAGAGAACCGTTGAGGAACCTTTTGGTGCAAAGCCGTACTTATGTGTGTCGCAGCTAATACTAGTGACACCTAGGCACCCTAGACATTAAACTATCAGCTTCTAATTATTCATAGACCACGCGTAGTTACATATCCCGGAAAATTTCGGGCAGTGGAAAAGGAGATACATACTGAAATCAAATGGCTGGCTTTCAAACCCCGCTTTTTCCCGGAAGGCGACCAAAAAAGAACCGAGACAACAGTCCACATGTAATGGAATTTGATACTTAACGGCGAGATCCGATAGACTTGCGATATCGTCAACGATGCCGTGAGGAAAATTGGGCGCAGAGCCAACGAGGAGAGCGGTGTTGCTGTTTATAAGACGCTTGATCGCAGCTACATCTACCTGGTATGATGGAGCAGGGCTCGCAACAAGATGTAGCTTGAATCCAAAGTATTTTGCAGCCTTACGGAATGCAGGGTGGCCGGTCTCTGGCACGATCCTGACGAAGACGTTAATATCTCCCTGGAAGGGACTCAAACGTAACGCAGTCACTTACATTTCTGGCTCAGTAATGCCCCTTTCGATAGTGGCCCTTTGCCTCGCACTTAAGCAGGCCATTAATATGGATTCCGTTCCACCACTTGTAGTGGCACCTGCAACATCCGGAGGGGCGTTGAAAAGTTTCAATACCATGGCGACGATTTCGGCTTCCATCTTACGAACACCGGGGAATACATCTGGATGGATTGGGTTTGCGACCGTAAATTTTCCGAAAGCTTGAGTTTGGAGATCGAGGAGATCGCTTTCACCAGAGTACACGGCCCCAGAAACGTAACCATCTTCCCACCGTGTATGGTCCAGGTTTGCCAAGTTCTGAAGCTCATCAAGCACGGCTTCTTCCGACCAGCCTTCCTTTGGGAGATCCAAATATCGAGTGATGCCGGGTCCTGACGGTACCAATTTTGATTGAAGTTTGGACTTGGCATCCCTAACCTCATTTTGGACTTTGGTGCGCACAGCAGGAATTCTTAGAAAAATGCCGAAGGCATATGAACTGATTTTTTTATATGTCTCTACGACCGTACCTACGATGCCACGCCCTCTGATCTGGAGAGCAAACTTTCGGAAGAAGCGCAGAACGAAAAGGGAGAAAATTAAGTTTTGAAGGCTTTCAGGGAATGATTCGAAGATGCTTCCCGAAAATTTAAACGACACAGAAGGATGACTTACAGTTGAAGCCCAAAGGTGGCGTTTGGGTAGGTGGCAACGACTGAATTCATGATGGAAAGGATTGGAACAGCCGCCGGGTTGCTCAAAACCTGAGATAGTCCAGCATTATTCAACATGATGAAACTTTCTTTTTAGAATCGTATTGAAGTCGTGGTGGTGCTGGTGGCGAAATGGGGTGAAGGGCTGTTCCCGTCTGCTTTCCAAAGTACAGTACAAATGTGCAACACAATGTACCACTCTAAATGCTAGTCTAAGAAGAAAGATCTGACGATTCAAGTACTACCAAGTCCGTTTGAAGGACTGTCTCCGTCTCTCCACCGAACGCGCCTTACAGCGCTGTGGTCATTGTAACCCTGGTTCTACTCTATGCCAGTGGCGGGCAGAGAGGTACTTACTCCGTGTCCATTTTATCAAGGCGGGTGCGGATCCCGCCTCGGCTCCGTTCCAAACGAAAGCGAATTTGCTTCCGCGCCGACAACGCAATTGCGACAAGAATGCTGTATGGTATGGTTCTGAAAAGGTCAGAGTTGTCATGTGATAGAAGGATCCACCAGAAAGATACAGTACCTTTGACTCCATGGGCCGTTTCGTATACGTCGTTGGTGTCAGCATTTTGATACCCGACCAAGGTTTGTGCTCGTTAGACACAGCCACAACCAGTGCCAGGAGTGCACGGCACGGACGGTCTTACTTGGCGCGGAAACATCCACCACCTCCGTTAACCCATGAGGCACGAAGCCCTTGACACGCAGCTACAGCGTCGTCGTTGACAGATCCTTCACCATGAGCGCTGCCAGTGGAGTGGGGCAGAGAGCCTGCTCGTTCTGTAGGAAGAGGAAGTTGCGTTGTGATAAGCAGCTTCCACGATGCCAGTCTTGCGTTCGCCTGGGCCATCGAGAGTGCAACTATGTCGCCCTCAAACCGGGGCAGCATCGCCAACGGTCTGAGAGGTCCCATGTCCAGGATCTAGAGGAACGCCTAAGTATGCACATTATCAGGCTCAAGTGAGTATGGGGCTGACATGCTTGTCCAGAATGCGTGGAGAAGCTCTTACGGTCCAGTCATGCTGGTCCTCCGAATGGAAGCGACCACAGCCCTCAATCAGCCATAGGCCACAATGATGTTGAAAGAAATGAGGAGGACATTTCCTTGGATGCTGGGACTATTCGCGATCTGTAAGAGCCTGCCCGATCTTTCTGTGATGGCGACAGAAACTAAAATTACGTGATAGGGAGGAGGAATACTTCCGGACGATCCATCCGATTATGTCTATCGTGCACTATACACGATATACTTCGTATCAGACTCTGGATGTGGATGCATGGCCTCCTCTGTATCTTCGTTATTCAATTTGGGCTGTGGCTGCCCTAGGATCTGACACACATTCGCATCAGAGCAGCGAATATTACAAAACAGCCAGACACCTGATCGAGGCTGCTGGTTTGCAAGACCCACGATGCCTCCAATCTGCTGTAAATCGCGCACAGTCCTGGCTTCATCTTGCCATGTTTGATATGATATGTGGACGCTATGCTCTATCGTGGACAAACGCCAGCCAAGCGATTCGACTGCTCCAAATTGCAAAGGTTCACTCTCTCGACAGCACGACTAATTTATCGCATAGCACGATCGCTCAAAATCTCAGCTGGTCTGAGGCCGAGGAGAAGAGACGTGCCTTTTGGTTCGCTTTTTTTCTCGACAGGTCTGCTTTCGTTGGCCAAGGTCTTCCGGTTTCGATCGACGAAAACGACGTATGTTCTCCCCTTGATTCTGTTCATTATCCTCAACACAACGACAATATAATAAAAAAACCAAAAACTAATTCTTATTACAGATAGAAATCAACCTACCAGCATCGGACAAGGCGTACCAATCATCTACTGAGGAGTCTACCTTATCACTAGGTCAAGCTACCACTCTTGTAGAAAGTCACCGCCTCTCTCCAATGGCAGCAATGGCTGTGATACACTCCATTTGTAGCTCGAAGTTGAAATACCTGCAACAACTGGATGCCATCTCCATAGAGAAAATATTTGCCACCAATCCTTTACTGCAGAAGAGCAGTCCTGGGGAGAATCTTACGGCTGTATTCTCTGTCCCTCCACACTTGCACGTTACTGAGGCCACTATAGAGACAAGTCTATTATTCTTGAATATAGTGGCTCACAGTGCAACAATTTGTGTACACCGTGCAGCGCAGAAGCTCATTCAGTCCAACTCTTCCCGGCTCGCGATGGAGTTCATTCAGCAAAGCAAGCGTCGATGTGAGACGGCCGCATTTACTATTTATGAATTAATGAAGTTGGCATCTCATTCAAGTCTACGAAATGTAAGCTTATCGAGGTTTTCAAGTTTACCCACAAATACCCTTCGTACTAAGTGTAATATAGTATCACCCTGGCAGCTCATACTGTATTTACCACGCGTTGGTCATTTTTGGAGACTGCTTTATAGCACATCGAGATGCAAAGTACGGCATACCCATTAAATTCCTTCTCGATTTTATGAGATCCGTGTACAATCGGAGCCAGGTGGCTAGCAGTGTCTTTCGAGACTTTGAGGCCGAGTATCCTTCCTTGGTTATAGAATTTAGCTCCAACAATGACGGGGCAACTACAGCCGTGTGTAGACGCCTTGTATCTCATTACTCCTGAATTTCACTGACAATTAAAACAGATGACAATTGATGAAGGCACGTTCCAGTCCTCATGGGTTGATACGTCTGGCCACGCCAGATCGACCAAAGATGTGCCAAATGACAGCCCCGCTCGAGATTTCAGTGAAGCCTCGTCTTCTATAACAAAGTCGACAGGATATGATTGGACAGAACAACTTTTCTGGGGGGATCAAATGATTGATATGAACTACGTCTCTCAGTTCCAAACCCCGTCTGGTTTCAGCGTCGGGGACCAGTCAACCTTCCAACCACCAAATTCGTGACGGCACATCAGAACCCGGAAATTATCCTTCTACGATGTGGATAAAGCCTTCAGTTGGCTGAAATCATATTTCATTAGCTATTGGCGTTTCGTAATTGGAATTTGTTTTACCGGAGGTTCCTGAAGTGTAGTTGAGGGACGTCCTTACTTTAGATCGAGGCTAGGATTTTGTAGATTTTGTATTGAATACAATAAAACCACTCAACTCATTCTAAACAATATGTGGTGCGAATTGAGCTTACAAGAAACCCAATATCAGGCTAATCGAACCTCGATTGGAATTCGCTGACGTATTTAAGGGTTACCTAAGCAGCTTCGATGAGTTACTTCTCTACAATACACATCACTTTGACGATTCATAGATGCTTTAATGAAGGCTTCCATGCATTTTCCGTACAACCCGTCTTTTCACATGATATGACAGATTTATCGTTCTGTTGCGGAGACGGAGCCGGCCAGTTCGCACGTACGTCTGCACGCATACCCCACCCCGTCTTGTCCGAAGGTAAGTTTGACGCCACTTTCATCCTTGCGCGCGGGAAGATTATTCGATCTTATGACACGTTGTGCTATTCGATCGAGCAAACACGGTAGTGTCAAAATTCAAAAGTATGGGAAGCTGTCAGGGTGCCTCCACTCCAGTTTCTTTTGCTAGAACTAAGGTCAATATTTAATCATCGATCAACAGATTCATCTCGAGGATCAGATTTACCACTTGTTTCTTCTTTCTGTATCACATAGATCTACCAGATTATTTGCCAGCTAATATGGCATCCACAACAGATGCGGAGATCAACAGGGCGGCAACTGGAGAGCTCCCAGATAGATTTAAGCCACCGCAGTTCACAGACCCCCTCAAAGCTCGAGAATTTCTGAAAGGGCGTCTTGCATTGGCGTTTAGGATCTTCGCCAAGCATGGCTTCGATGAAGGAGTTGCTGGGCGTATCACTCTTAGAGTATGTTGGAATTCGAAGGAAATGAATTTGCATACAATAAGAGTCTGACGTTTTATCAGGACCCAGTTGACCCCACAACATTCTGGCTCAACCCCTTCGGACTGCCATGGAGTACAATGATGGCTTCGGATCTGATCTTGGTGGATAAAAATTGTAGAGTTATCGACGGCGGACCAATCAGACTTATGAACACAGCAGGTATGACAGTCCTCAATATAGAGCTGAATATTATGAATTCTAATTTTCGTACGCTTAAAAAGCATTCATGATTCATCATGCAATCCACCAAGCTCGCCCAGACGTCAATTGCGTTGCGCACTCCCACTCAATCTACGGACGAGCGTTCTCAACGCTTGGTTACAACATCGATATGATCACACAAGATACCTGCGCATTCTACAATGACGCTGCTCTATACACTGCTTTCCGGGGGATTGTGCTAGATAAAGAAGAAGGACTGGCGATCGCCGCAGCACTCGGGCAAAAGAAGGCAGCCATTCTCAAGAACCACGGCCCTCTGACCTGTGCTAAGAGTATTGAGGCAACAGTCTTTTGGTTCATCAGCCTGGAAAGCGCTTGTTATGCGCAGCTATTAGCTGATGCTGCTGCTGGAGGTCGTAGGGCTGAAACATGTAAGATCGAGGATGCCGATGCGGCGTATACTTACAAGTCGACGGGGACTGAGTTAGCAGGGTGGTTCAGTGCCCAGCCTGCCTTTGATTCGATGGCTAAAGAGTCCTGTACTATTCATAGGCTTTGATATGTGTGCTACTTAGATGGTGCGAGTGTAGCTTTTGCGATAGATGATAGAAGTTGATTGAGCACTGTCATCACTTCAATAAAACTTGCGAAATTGATTACCTCAATTTTTTTTTTTTTTAACAATGACCAATTGTTCTGAACTCTGTACTAAAGCTGACATTATCAACTCCTAATGATGTGATTTGACCAAGTGAAGTGGCTAAACGATTCGATGCTCACCCTGCAGAAGCGAGGCTTCGACGTGGAACGGCAGCAAATGCTCGTTCTAGCCCTTGATATCTGTCAAATAAACGAGATACAAAGTACTCTCACGTTCGATAAAATATATCGCATTTCTTCGTAAACTACAGTTAATATTAGGTCCAATATCCGACAGCGACCAGCCTATCTTCCTATGATCTGGGTCTTGGTACTTAACGTGCTCCATTCCCAACAAATCGGTGGAAAAGACGTAAGGGCGTGCAGACCATAGAGACAACACCCTGGAATATCAAAGCTCTATTTCTGGGTTAGTCAATTTTAGTCATTTGTATTGGGATTATCTTACCTAGTCATGTCGCCCTTCGGCAGCGACGGATCGTTAGCGTTCTTCATCGCTTGCATAATGAGTACGAACAATACTCCCATAAGCTGCCCTCCCATCCAACAAATCGAACTTGATACTTCAGGAGAGATTGGTCGCGTTTCTTCGGCCAACCACTCTATAGTAAGGGGCAGCAAGGTGAACGAGATGGCTCCCAGAGTGGCCAGAACCGCATATGCTGCTCCAATTTGCTGACCAGGGACCCATATAAAGACAAGATAACATATACCGATAACTGGAACAGCTACTGAATTGCCTTGAGTGTTACGCGGAAGTATCCAATGATGGGGGAGAGGATTATCGCTGCTACAAGACCACTACCAATAAGGGCAGCCCCAAGAAAGCCAGCAGTATTTGACGAAACACTGTAGGGAGATAAGATTTGAAAGAGCAGAGAGCTGATGGCATTAAAGAATCCCACAAATAGAGAAAAATAATGTGACGGTCAGCAGACTACTCACCTGCCGATCTGCGAGTATGGACATACTGGTATGAAAAATAACCAGAACTTTGGGTCATAGGCCAATGCATGGATCGCAGCTCTAACATTGAGTCTTTCTCTCTCCCAGAATCCTCACTCGGCGGGGTAGGGGGCTTAGAGGGCACAAATATGCTGCCAATTGCAACGACAGAGCTCTGAGCTAGAGTTAGTCGATGTCTCATCTTTTGAAACGCGGGTATTGAGGCTTGACTTACAGCTATTGAGATATAGAGCACTAAGTTCGGAACGTCTTTTGTTGTCGTAACGATCAAAGGTGCCACAATCTGCGCTACCTAAAGAGATCTCAATATCGTTATGATAGTAGTGAATTTAGCTGGGGTTAAAGTAAACTTACTGCAGCTCCAGCGGCGCTAGCCAGTGACATAGGGGCATTTGCCCCGACTTTCCCCGCTTCATCAAACCATAGATTGGTATAGTGCGAAGGCAACGTCATAGGAATGGAGCCAGTAACTCCTATGACTACCTGTCCCACCATAGTCAAGGCGTAGCTTGGTGGAGTTATCATTGACCCAGCATACCGAAGCCAGCAGCCAATTAACAGACCTGCCGCCCCTATCAGAAATGTAATTCGGAAACTATAGTGATGCACCATCCATATGATTGCTCTACAATGAATTAGTTGCAATGTTATCACCTGCTGCAAAGATGATTTGCGTTTCTCAAGGAGGGATAATGATTCATACATTTCATTTTGACGGTGACCTGCATAGCAGATTTTTGTGCAGCAACAAAAGTGAATCTCAAGACCTACGGGCAGAAAGTACAGAGCCCGACCATATAAAAAACACTCAACAGATTTATAGTATTCTCAGAGACATCGAAAAAATCCGCTGAACGGTCTGAGATCGATGCGAATGTTACCCACTAGCAGATCATGGAGTCAGCACTGACTGAGCGAGAGTTGGAAACGCTTACTGCCCAGCCGGACATCAGGTTCATTAGCAGTAGCATGAGCACACCATACCATCTTCGCTTATGCAGGTGAAATATCAACTCGCTTGACGAGGGGTCGTCCGTTATTGTATTTAGTGAAAGCTCCGTTCCCCTATCAGTTGTCTCTCTAGCTTGCACGGAAAATAATGTCTTCAAAATCATAGTGGAACAAAAGAAAGCGGGTGCAGTCTCCTCCTTTCGAAGAGCTTGATTTGTTTCAGAACCTAAATTTAGGTTAGAATGACAATACTGACGCGGCTTCAAACTGGAGGCCAGCCAGTATATAACAGCAATAAATGGTCTTCTTTGAGGAAGTCACATGTTAACCTCAGTGTATAAACTTATTCGGCAGTTTCGTGCATTGAAACCCACACCTTCTCTTCTCATGAATTGAGGGGTACTACTGACAAGCAAAGCAAAAGTGAGACCCGTGTCCGCCCCCCGCCTCCGTTCCGTCCCACAGCCTCAATATCACAGCAAAGATAAGTAATTCACAACCTAGTAACCCCGCACTGTCATTTTGAACTTGGAAAACTCCTTTAAAAGTGGATTTTAATATATTTTCTGGCGGCGATGTAAAGTTTCCCCACATTCCTGTAAGATTTACTTTGAAATGATGTAGAGCTTCTAAGAACTGTGTTTTCTCCACATAATCTGTAGCATTATCAAGGTCCAGCTAGCAGCCAAAAGAAAAGAAAAAAAAAAGAGAAAGCAAAACAAAGAGAGCAAAAGCGCATGTAGTACTCATTTTTATTAGGCAGGAGGTCCATCAAAATTGCCGCTCATACCCAGTTATAGTCCAATATCATTCTACTGCAGAAGCACCTGGTATTTTCCCATTTTTCATGATGACAGTACCCAACCCTTTGTGGATCTCCGCTTGAAAGGGTTCAAATGGAATGCTCTCTCCGTCAATGCTGATGTAGCCCTCATCTTGATTTTTTGGAGTCCACCGATAGGCAAGCACTTTGCGGTAGTCAATCAAAGCTGAATCAAGAATTGTTCCTTTTTTTATGTTGCCGTATACTTGAAGTGTAGACCTGCGTTTAATATTACCATCCACCATGAGCAGATCCATCATTCCGTCGTTGTGATGGGCGAGAGCGAATATCTTGGCGTTTGCGGCCATATATTGTACCTGATAATAATTAGATACGCAATGTAGGTGAAGAAAAAAAGAGGAGACCTACGTTACCACAGTATAAATTTCCTAGTACATCTCGGGGGACTACTATCCAATCTTCTGGCAGTTTGTCTTTCACGGTTCCATATACCAGCGCAGGTAGACTATCGTGCTTCAAAGCACTGTAAACATCTGCATCGACTGAAGATCTGCCGTCCTGACTCTTGAGGGATGGTCTTGAACTTTCCATCTCGCTGTGATCCAAAGTAGAAGCCCCGTCTTCCAAGCTGAGCTTGATAGAGATCTCTGCAGGGTACACCTTCTTGATGAGGAGTCTCCAGAAAAACCCAAAATGAAACCGAGCTTCTCCCATCCACCTCAGATTTTCGGTACCAATATCACTCTCTGCAGCCACACCTGTTGCCTGCGACAAGAAACTGAGCGATCTTCGATCTCCCTGTGTAATTGAGACCAAGTCCAGGGGTGTCCGAACGCCTTTGATGACCGAAAGCGTAGCTGCACTGACGCTCGCTGTGCCATTTAAATTGCGACTTAAGCCATTTCCACTTCCACACGGAAGTTGAGCAATGGCAATTTTCCTCAAAGCTCTGCTCGCATCTTGCCGTATCCCCAATCCGTTGAAGACCTCATGGACCAAACCATCACCAGAACACGCGATAACAACATCAAATGCCTCGATATCTAGCTTTTCGAGTATGGCGGTACCGTGTCCGCGCTTTGTCGTCTCAACTACGTCGATGCTACATCTCGCAGATATGAGAAGCGGCTCAATATGCTTGGAAAACCAAACTTTAGCCATTCCCCGACCACTGTTTGGATTCACAAGGACCTTTGCTCGTTTCTTGCGCGTCGATTCTGCATATGATAAATCCATAAGTTTGGCGATCCATTGGGTAGCTGCATGGCTCTTGGGATAGACAGAAAATTTCAAATCAACGGGCGTGAAACCATTCCTGGAGCTTGAGGCATAGGTGATAAGCAATTCTGGTTCAATCGCCTCGGCCCAAAGAATGTTGTAGAACGGGATACTGTAGACGTTTGCGACTTCTGAGTGGATTATATTAGTACGCAAGTACATACTAGTTTTTAATAATGGGTGCTTACTTGCAGGCCGTAATGTACGTAGCTTGAACTCTTTCCGATGCTCATTTTCAAAATCTTTTCGCGCGAATCATTAGTGCCGGGTCTTGATGCTCCTATGAATAGAGAATGTCAACTTACCTTGGACAAGTAGAGCACTGGACCCAATCGTGAGGGAAGACTTTATGCCGACTTTCAAAGTATTGCATATCTCAGGGCTGGAGTCATATTTCATCCCACCTGAGAGCGGCTCGCAGTGTGCCGAGAGATTTTCAACTTTCATTCCATCGCCCATCGTGGATATAGGAGCCAGTACAACAAGGAGTAAAATTTTGTTTGGGTCGAAAGAGTTGAAATTTTTGTCTTTGACTTCTCTAATTTCCCAGGCAAAGTCAACTTGCAGTAGCTGGAGGTCGCACGCATCTAAGTCGATTGCGGGGTCGCATGGACCCAGCTAACGGGTTCCTTAATGGAGGTGGCTATCCCTGTTCCACCTGGAATCCGAGGCAGAGCGTTGTATCACACATACCCGAGAGAGCGAATTAATTGAGAAACGGAGACGGACACGGGGCTTTGAGGTATGCTTCAAAGTTCGCTTAAAAATTCAAACTTAAATCAGTTCTCTCTGAGGATGCTCTTTTTCCGCTGCACACTTTGCAGGCCGAGGCCTCCGCTTCCGCCGCAGTTTTTCATCCACAAGTGGGAACTCCCAAAGGTTTGATTTCCATGTGAATGAAGATAATCATCCACCCTCTTAACAAAAGCGGCGCAATTTTAACT
>AYLM01000121.1:0-26011 GCA_001625345.1 Cairneyella variabilis | reverse complement strand
GAGAGGGAGAGGGTGGAGATGGAGGGGGTGAGGTGGAGGAGGAGAGCGAGAGGGGAGGATTATGCGATACCGGGGAGTATGCCAGGATTGAATATGACTTGAGGGCTTCAGTCAGAGAAGCGGAAGGCATTCTACATCCCGATATCCTGGGTCTGGCTACGAATTGAAGGCGGTTCGGGCACATGGAAATCGAGGAAGTATCCAACCCAATACTTTGGGTCTGGAAAGGGGTCGAAGAAACTTGCAGAACGCCGCTCTATTCATGTTCTATTCGACGGCAGGCATGGGGCATATTAGCACAACAAGCAGTATGCCGCGTCCGGATGAGCTATTTAGACAGGATTCGGAAAGGACTCATCAAGGTACGACGGAGCGACGGAGCGACTGACTGACAGTTTAGCAAAATTACCTCAACTAGCTCGGAAGAGTCGGTATCGCATTCGGATTTGAATTGCAATCCGAATATCACGATCCCTCAAAAACCACACTTACCACCACCCAAGTAGAATATTACTCATCACACCATCGGTATGAAGGCTAAGGCCGTACCGACATACTAAGTATGTTAAGAAAAAAAAGAAAAAGAAAAAGAAAATCAGGGAACACTCGGCCACAATATTCCCCGTCTCCGCTGCACAAACCGTACTTGCTTCGCTCCTACTCGTCGGCATCCTCCGCGTGCAGCAAATGCCATCAGCGGCGCCTCTTAAGCTTATCTCCAAATCAGATCATTTATTCATCCATGTCATCCCATCCCTCCCTCCGCCAAACATGCGTCGCTGCGCCATCGCAATCCATTCCCTCTTGGGCAAAGAATTCGATGCCAAGCCCCTAAGCTTCTCACTTCCCCTAACATAGTCTAGCTACGAGTGATGTGCCGCCAGAGACCGCGCTGCCGACGCGAAAGTGTCAGATAGGTGCGTTTTGATTGGGGGAGAGGAATGGGGTGTACGCGTCTTCAACGCTTGGATTCTCGGTTTGTCGTACTGGTAAACGGTGGCGACCCCTTGAATTTAAGGTGTGCGAGACCCTTTTCTATAGATAAGAATGCCTGTGGAGTGATCGCGAGTGAAAACAATTTTATTTGGGCCGAGGATCCGGCTGCCGACTTCTCAACTTCTTGATTTTTCACTTCTTGACTCTTGAACTTGGAAACCTTTTGCACCGAGATTGGGTTTGGGGAGTTTGATTTATTCTGCGTAATTCGTCACTCCTTTGATTGCACTTGGGGAGTCTAGACGCGGGAATTATTTGGCATTTCTTGGTCGACTTGGCGCGAACCCTGAAAGCAGAGAGCCAAGAGAAAGACGACAACTCCTCGAACTACAACTACAGAACACCTTCAGAACCGCACACAGCCTGTACATATACACGCACCGAATGCAGACCTAAACGCTTCCTCGATCCTCCTCATCTGTGAGGTCTCTTCACGACGTACTCACACCTCCTTTCGAACCCACCTCGAACCACCACAACCCAACACACGACCTTACCAACCTTCAGCATGCGCCGCGGAACCATCATCTTCCTCCTCATCAACCTCCTCATTATCGGGTTCCTCGTCAACGCCTTCAGCACCCTCATCGGGCTACTCTTCGAGGACGGCGCTGCAGATGCAATCCATCGCTCAGAGATCCCTGCTCCAGGTTCCGAGTCGATTGATAATAGGACGCAGCTGATACCGAAGATTATACATCAGACGTATATTAATGAGAGTATACCGGAGAGGTGGCGGGACGGGCAGCAGGCTTGTGTGGAGTCGCATGGGGATTATGAGTATATTGTAGGTTCTTTCCTCACCCCCATTGAATTGAGACGAGAGCGGTTACTTTCTGCCTGCTTTTGGGCTCAGGAATGGGAAGGAAAGCGGTGAACATTTGCTAACAGCGGCATTCTAGCTCTGGACCGACCAAAAATCCCGCGACTTCATAGCAACCGAGTACCCCTGGTTCCTTTCCACCTTCGACAGTTACCCCTTCCCCATCCAGCGCGCCGACGCCATCCGCTACTTCGTGCTCGCTTTCTACGGCGGCATATACATTGATCTCGACGATGGGTGCAATCGGCGTCTCGATCCTCTCCTCTCATACCCTGCATGGGTTCGACGTACCGTACCTACGGGCATCTCAAATGATGCTATGGGATCAGTTCCTCAACATCCTTTCTTTTTGAGAGTTATTGAGAGTTTGAGTTCTTATAACAGGAATTGGGGTATGCCGTATATCACGGTTATGTACTCCACCGGGCCACTGTTTTTGAGTGTGATTTGGAAAGAGTACTTGAATGCGGAATGGGAGCGCCCAGAAGAAGAACATGTGAGGATCCTGATGCCAGGTGAGTATAAGGGATTCAGCTGGAGTTTCTTTAATATTACGAAGGGGAGTAGTTGGCACGGGAAGGATGCGCAGACGATCTTCTGGATGGGGAAGCATTGGATGTTGTTGACGGTTATTGGATTTGCGATTGCGGGTGTGGTGGGTGCATGTTTGTGGTGGGGGTGGAGTATGTGGGTTATGAAAGGAAGTCCGAGGAAGGGTGGGAAGAAGCTGATATTCTGGAGGAGAGGAAGTGGTGGAAAGGAGAGGTATGAGTTGGTTGATCGGATGGCGTGATCTCTACTCTACCAGTGCGACTCACACCTTTTTCGAACCCTCAACATACCACCTACATACCCACCATTACAACCCTTGGAAGTTGTACCAGATCAAAGAACAAAGGCGAGAAAGATCGAAGAAGAGAAGAAGAGTACCTACAGAGAAATCTCGAGCCGGACCTCGCTAGTGCAGCACACAGGCCCACATCTTGCAGTCGTCTCTCTCCAAGTACCTATGCACCCACCTAATTACAATTCGCCGCACTGTGTTCCAATCGGAGAAAGCACTGTCAGTGTCTGTGTATACCTACAATACCACGCATGCACGGAGTTTGGGCCAGCATCTGAGAATTTGATGGGCAGGCGTTCTGCCTTTTTTGTAGAGTTCCTAAGAAGAACGTAAAGACATTCCAACGATGAGGTTTTTTGAATTTGTGATGTTTAGGTTTAATTTTTTTTTTGGGGGGGGGGTTTGTAAGTGAATTTGCCATGTGTGGGTGAGTGAGAAACGGAAGGAGAGCGAAACGGTAACGGAGAAAGTGCTCACTAAGCAAGGTATTTAAGTCTTTCAAGTCCTCTTCTACTTACCTGCAAGAAATGTCCTACGGGACGAACCGACATGTCACAAGAAAGGTTTCAGGCGTTTGTTTAGAGTAGATGTCAGCTCTGTGCTAGACACTTCACTCAACCAATTTGGTTTCGCGTTTCTGAGACGCCTAGTAGATGTCACGCATGCAGGAGCTGAGTGTAAAGTGGATTTTGTTTTCTGCGGTCGTCGAATCCTCAATCGTTCGTCGCGCCCCTCATTGCATCGGTCACTACATAACACAAACCAACCAGGAGACGAAATTGCGTCC
The DNA here is from genome assembly GCA_001625345.1 of Cairneyella variabilis. Lineage (NCBI taxonomy): Eukaryota > Fungi > Ascomycota > Leotiomycetes > Helotiales > Cairneyella > Cairneyella variabilis. The sequence goes on along the minus strand of AYLM01000121.1, from coordinate 22,561 downwards.
TATAACAACTCCCTTGTAACAGTCAAGCATAGCATCACCCACCTGTCACCCAGCATTTCAGCCGCGAAGGCACAGTTTTTAAATTTACACAACGCCTCGTCTCCTAGTGCTTGCACTTCGGGAGGTTGGACTTGTCGTTGCCCTGCGTGGCTTGCTGAGGTTTGGGGCAAGGTGGGCTTTTATATGTCTCGGCGACCGTCTCACTTTGCCTGAAGTGCTAGCAGTGTAGGGGGGGTACATGGTGTGTTCCAGTGAATGTTTTTGTGCTATTGCAAGTAGTGCTCGCCAGCGGCTTAAAAGCAAGCAATCTACAACCTATGAGAATGCAGAAATCGTTGGCAACAAGGCCTGCGCCTACGTGCGAAATTGGTACGCGATGCTAGCGCTATGATTGTATCAAGAAGGGAAAGTGTTGTGCACCCTCTTTTTTATTTTTTTTTTAATTTTTTTTTTGGAAAGAGGGGTGTTTACTATTTGTGCCGGGTATGATGTTGATTTTGCTGATAAGTTGACTTTTATTGTTTGCTTGGCTTTCTGCTGTCATTTCACTTCCTATCATCATCTCAATTTAAGATTGAGTTAGTTTGCCATCTAGCGCGATAGAGGCAATAGCTCAACGGTATGGTGCGGGATGGGGTGAGTTGTCGGATATTTCAGTACCGAAACGGTATTCTTACCCCTTATTTTAGTATCCCACAAGCATTACCCCTTTCGGCTAGCTAGCACTTGTTTTCTTAGGTCTCACTGACTAGGATTATTACTATATATACTCAGTTAGTCCTTACATAGAAATGCAGAGATCTTTTCCCTTCGAACCATTCTGCAATCACGTGACTACTGCTTGATAGGTGATCAGGAATGCTAAGGACTGAAGTGTTCCAAACTCAAGGGCAGTAAAACCTACAAATTTTCTGGTTAGCATAGTCGAATGGTATGCCATAGTCACCTACTCACCAAGATAGCGTACCCGCTGATACGTTCCCCAGCGGACGCAATCTCTGAGCTGGTCGTCTGTTGGACGCTGTTCGTGATCAACCGGAGCCAGGCCACTCTTGTATGGAATTATGTGCGCAATCCTGTCATGATTGAATCTATCAGGGAAAGTGTAAGGATGACCATAATTTGGGCAAGTGCTGTTTTCGGCGGACCAGACTGTTTTGACGCCGCCATGATGTTGAGGGGAAATCAGTCGAATGGAGTAACGATGCGGACGGTAGAACCAACAAAGGTGGAGGTAGCAGTTCTGGAGATACTCTGAGCTCAGACTCGCTAGTCCACTTTTCAAGATATCGAAATGTGTTCGATATTTACCATTCCTCGCTTAGCTCCAGATCCCGTTTTCTCGCTTACTGTGAGTCGGTAAGATTTACGCAGCTAGGCGTCATAAGTGATAATTAATATTACATGGGAAAGAAAGTATTGCTGCGAGAGGAATTTCTGAAACCCATAATGAGCTTACGGTTCTGGCCAAATTTTGCTCGGTATCTCAGCAGTGCTTTTTGAACGAGCCGCTGATCGTGATAGGCTGTGTTGATTATGAAGGTGTCAGTGGCCCGCTGGAAAGAAGCTACGATCATTGGTAATGCCAAATTGAGAGGTGCCGGTAGCACTTGACTGCGACGAGGATGCGAGATGCGGCCAAGCACCGAGCTGAGTCGAGGATCGTAGTTGACTCTCAAATCTCTTACTGTACGACGTGACAAGGATCGGAGCTGTTTAGGCTCCTCACCATAGAAAATGAACCCTTAAGGAACCCCGCTTTACAATCCTCAAATATACAGGGACACTTCCATCGATCTTTCCGTTGCATCTATATCTGCACTTCCATGTCGGAAGTCTGTCAGTACAACCGGAAAGTTAAGACATTCATTCTACCCCAAGAAAATTTTGATAAATAAGCATCCAAAATATGGAAAACTCCAGTTGCAACTTAAGAAGAGAGTTGGAGTTGTGATTCAAACTGTATGGTTAGCTCGGCCGAGAGCAAAAATTGGCTCTCTGAGAAGGTTCGGGGAGCGATTCCACTCGAAGAGATGCCACTGGACCTGATGAGAATCCTGTATATTGTATTTTACATATCTAGTTTACAGTAGAGAGTGTCATTCATCGATCCACGGCATTTGCCTCAATGCTAAGGAATTAGGTACTCGTTTCCCATACCCACACGGCCCTTAGCGTAGCTCAGCGTTTTATTTGCATTTTTTCTCGCCTGCTCTTTCCCTTTTACCGCCACCTCACGAAGATATCCACCTTTGCCCATACCAACCACACCTTGTCCATCCTGTGCATCAATCATCAACTCTTGGAACCGTTTCCTCACAGGCTTCAAGCCATCAGCAATTGCATCAGCAACCAAACTTTTGAAGGCTCCGAGTCCCAGCTCCTTGTATGCAGCCCCAAGAACCTCTGGACTCCGATCTTCGGGGTCAAAGTGTGAGAAAAGAGTCAGGAGGTTGGCGACACCCGGACGCTGAGCGGGATCCCAGGAGACCGAATTCTGACTGTCTGTGAGAGCGGACTTGAGTTTGGCGTGGATGATGGACGGATCGTCGGTGATGAGGATTCGAGAATCGGGGTTGGAGTCTGATTTGGACATCTTTTTGGTAGGATTCTGAAGGGACATGATCCTTTTTGCGGGGGCTGAGTGATGTGTTAGCTCGGCCGTATTGGTCCATCTGCGTAAACATGTGTGGAGACCAGGACACGAAGAGAGACGGTGTCTGAAGAGATGAGAGGCTGCCAAGGGTGGAACATACAGAGTAATGTCTGAGGAGATACAAGTTTAGCTCCATAGGCATGATTGAAGTTCGTCGCGCATTCGCGAGCAAACTCTAGATGCTGGGCTTGGTCCTCTCCCACTGGTACATGCGTTGCCCTATTCGAGTTTGTTAGAACAGCAATTCTGGAAGAAAATGATTGAATACTAAGCTAGAGAATTGAATCATAGCATCGAAGGAGGAGGTTACCCATGAACTAAGATGTCAGCCGCCTGCAGGACAGGGTAAGAGAACAATCCAAGCTTGAGTTTTGACTTGCTGCTCTCATCCAGTGGCGAGGAATCGTCCGATAGCGATAGTTTAGACTATTCAAGATTCTGTAAGCTTAAGCATGAGAATGTATACAAAGTAGATAACTCACCTTCCACTGCGTCATGCGAGAAAGGTATCCCATACTTGCAGTACAGCTCAAAATCCACATCAGCTCGGCATGTTGTGGTACCTAAGACATATGCCGTTAGCTTGCTTTCTATTTCATTTCATTTTTTTCGGCATCCTCAGAGGATCTAGGACCGTACTTTCACGGATACTTCAGGATATAGGCATTCGAAAGGCATTCGAAACTGGAGACATCGGCTTCCTCGTCACATGACCATCCTCCTTAACACCTGCACGTACCTGACTCTGGAAGAACAGCACCGTCTGACCTCCTCCATTACTCGCCGCCGGATCCAAGCCCACGGCCAACAAACTCGCTAGGCACTCTCTCGTCCAGCGGTTTAATTGCTCCCGTTCCTGCGGCACCGTAATGGCGTGCAGATCCACAATGGAGAAGAAGCACTTCTCTCCCTCAGCACTATCATCCTGAAGCCGTTTCCAGTTCGATAGTGCACCTAGATAATTACCGAGATGCGGAATGCCGGTTGGTTGGATCCCTGAGAAGATGACTTTGGGCCTTGGGGAGGCTGGCTTTGTCAGGGGCTTTGATGGTGATTCCGGCGAGGTCGATTGGTAGCGTGATTGGTACTGTGGATGAGGATTTATGAGTGCCACTTGTGTTTTACGCTGGAGAACCCGTCGCCGGACATAGCGACAGGACGAAGAAAACATGAATGACCGATGTTGAGAGTGAGCCTAAAATAAGAGAAGGATGAATGGTTTCGATTTTCGAGATGAAAACACGAGGGCACGTGACACCGTCTTTGCTCTGCCCTGAAATTGCTCCAGAGAGGAAAGTCAGGAGGAATCCTGCATTTGTGTCAAGATAGATTATGTGATAATAAGCCTGATTATGTTGAGACAGAAATCTATTCGGAGTCCAGATATTATGGATGGGGAGCAAGTTTCATTCAACCACGAATCGAATATAATCTACGAGCAATTGAACCTTATTCTTATACATTTCAGAGCCACATGGCTACATTTTACAATATACTGCGTATTTGTACATCAATCAACTCTAAGTTTTGGCTGAGTTTCAGCAGTTCCCTCTCAGCCATTTCTTCAACATTATATACCCCACTCGCCCTTCCCTCTCTTCTTGTCGTATTGTTGCTTCACCATTGGGGATGCTCCTCCGACTGCCGCTCTGAAGTTCTCTCTGTTGATGATCTCGATCGCCTTTGCTGCCACCGGCGAGTTGGGCTTGATGCCAAACTGGCGGAAGGTTGGCTCCACTTCGCCTCTCATTTTCTCCATGTCGATATCCATGCTCTTTCCGACGCCTGCAAGCAAATCAAATGTTAGCCATCTAATCAACTCCTTTAAGTCTCCAGCCACTTCTATGTCCCTGGCCCAAAAGTCGCTGAAGAAGACGTTGGTAGAAGATCTTACCCAGCCCAGTAAATTCCCAAACATTGGCCTTCATACCAATTCCGTAGTACGCATGTTTCTGCAAAAAAGCCAGCCAAATCTGCACCGTATCCGGATGTCCGTCCTTAATCTGGATCAACCTCCTTAATGTCTTCCGCTCAAAATTCTCCTGACTTTTCTTGTGAATGAAATGCCCTCTCGGCACAGTCCATCGTTCCACAATCCGGGGCAGAGGCACGGGACCGAAAGCTGGAAGCCCAAGGTAGTACGCAGCACGCAAACAGAAGTCGGCGAAAAATTCGAGATTGCGGACTGAGTAGGAGCGGAGCTGGAGGTCGCATGATGGCACGCCGTATTGCGCTGTTCGCCGCAGGGGCTTCAGGTATACGGCTTGGACAGCGCGAGGTAGTCGGGCATCGTAGAGGGAGTCTTCGCGGGGAGATTTGTTGGCGTTGGCTTCGGGAAGAGGAGATCTGCAAGACTGTTAGAGGTATTCTGGTAACCGGAGTGGTGAAGTGTACGAGGTGGGAGAGGAAAGGGAATCGAGTCCAACGCTATCCATTGATGGTATTTCAACACCTTCTGCCTTCTGCTCCAGCGTGAGCCCTTCAGTCGATAGGTTTGAATTGTATCGCCGTGATTGTATTGGAGGATGATATGATTTAGAGGAGCTCGCAGCTACTCCTATCAACGCCTTCGACAATGGCCTCCCCTAGTAATCAATCAGTCTTGCTCTTTATGACTCCAATGCTTTTAATAAGATACCCACCGGTCCCGTTCTTGTGATCGCCCTCAATGGTAGCCGTATTGAAGCTGGTGTTGCCATGGTTGTTGATGTTTCCTGTGGTGTTGAATCGCAAGTTGACACCAGAATTATTTCTCGGCAGTCACGAGGCGCGGACCTCAACCGCCTTTCTCCCACGAGGCTGCGGTCTGTGGTACAACCTCCGCGACAAACCGTGCCACCGCATGGTGTCCTTACAACTGCAATGGATGTCACAGTTGAGAAGATCAAGGAAGCCACCGATCAATTGAAAAAAGCTTTGCCGAACGACTTTAAGCTTGAGGTGGGCATTATTGGCGGGTCAGGGTTGTCAGCGCTTGAAGGCGCCATTGAAGGGCTCAGACAAGAGATTCCTTACGGAAATGTGAAGGGATTCCCTGTCAGCAATGGTAAGTTTGAACTCAGTGTACAATAAGAATCAATTTTGGAAAGTAGCTGCCACGATGTTATTTTGTTGTTGTTTTCCATCGATTTGCGCTTTGAAACTTCCGTTTGCATTCTGACGAGACCAAGTTTCTGGACATGCTGGTAAATTGATCTTCGGCCACATTGGTTCCTCCAAAACCTCTGCTGTACTGATGAGTGGGCGGACACAGTGAGTGACTTACAGTATGCGTGCTTGCTCCGAAGATTGATGAGTGTAGCTACTATGAGGGCTATGACTTCCGAACCACGACATTCCCTATCCGTGTGCTGTCCCTCCTTGGAATGAGAACATTGATAAGTGTGTTTGAAAACTACTCATTCATGGTGCCTATATGTCTTCGTTCACGCTGACATTTTCCTAGTCACCAATGCCGCCGGAGGTCTCAACTCGGCATACAAAGTTGGGGATGTCGTGGTGATCAACGACGTGCACACCCCTCTCTTCTGCTTGTATACTTTCCAGTACTGACACCACTCACTATTCAAGCACATCAATCTTGCTGGATTAGCAGGAACCAACCCCCTGCGTGGCCCAAACCTCGACGATTTCGGACCTCGATTTATCCCCCTCTCCGACGCATATGATCTTGAGCTGCGCCGTGCTGCTCATAAAGCTTGGAAAGATGTCTCAACCTCAAAAGAGGGCATCGGACATGATATGACTCTGCATGAGGGAGTCTTGGCGTTTGCTGCTGGGCCCAAGTAAGCCTCTTCCGCAGTGAAGATGACTCAAGCTGACGAGACCCCAAAGCTATGAAACCAGAGCAGAATGCCGTATGCTTTCGATTCTTGGAGCAGACATTGTGGGAATGTCTTCCATTCCTGAGACCATTGTTGCCAGACACTGTGGTGTTCGAGTGTTGGCTATGAGTCTGTGTACTAATAATGCAGTATTGGATCCTGGACCTAGGGGTGATGCCCCGGAACTGATGCAGAGTTCTGAGGCCGAATTGGAAGAGATGTTGAAAAAAGGGAGGGCTGATCATGAAGAGGTGTTGGAGACGAGTAAGATGGCAGCGGTGGAGATAAAGGTAGGCCGATTTGCGAACACGAAGCGAACTACTTACTAACTGACTTGATTGTGACAGAGACTCATTGTTAGGATAATCGAGGTTGAGGGAGAGAGAAAGAAAGGGAGCTGACACAAAATAGTACGGAAAGTATTTTCAGGCCCCTCTTAATGATTAATGAGAAAAAGGCATCATTATCAAGGGCGTTGGATTCTTCCATTTTGTGTTGCGCAATCAACCTGCAAGACCAAAGGTCTCTGAATTGTGTAGCTTGGGTTTTCTTTCCTCCGCCTCTGCAGTCCCACGACTTAACCACTCCTGGTACGCCTCCCACGCACTCTTCCGATATTGCTCTGCTTTCATTGCCAGATCTTTGCGTTGCATATTCCTCTTCCCACGATGATGATCTCTCATCCTTTCAGAATGATGTCTCTTAAGGTATTGTATCGCTGCCGAAGAACCCCAGGCATGAATTCGGAGTCGTCTAGAGGTTCGGAGGGAGGTAACGATCACCCTGGCGTCATCGTTATGAACTCATCTTCTGAGAGTGAGTTTAATGGGATCTGGGCTATGAATCCCATGACAAAGACTTTGTATTGTCTGGCGATAGAAACGCAGTGTTGTGTGTATGTCGAGTCAAGAAAATTGCCGGCGCTCGACATCTGAGCCAAAAGAAGCACTGCTCTATTCTTCGGGATCTTAGCATCGTTCTCGAGAGCCAATCTTTCGTCAATCTCACCATCAGAGGGTATCTGCTGATTCTTTTGCCCTTTCTTCCACTCGCGAGCGGTCTCTTGCAGAGCCCTCACAGCATCGGCCCCCGGAAGAATGTGTGCATTCGCGATATGCGCCCACTTCACGATCTCATGCACACAACCCGAGTATTGTAGCTGACACGTGGTCCCGATATCAGCAAATTTTCTATCCTCGAAAATCAAAAATCTATGCTCCCTGGCTATTGCTGCCAGTTGGGCACCAGTACCATGGGTGGGGTTGGAGTCCCAGCCCGTTAAGGATGCCGGCGTGCGTTTGAATACGACGATACTGGGGCCAACGGATCGGGCAAGAGAGAGCATAGCTGATGCGGCCGTTATATCCGCACTCACGCAGAGATTTGACTCCTTACTGCGGATGAGGTAGTGGAGGTATGCTCTGAGCGGATGCATGTTGGAAGACTGGGGGTCAGCAGGTGCACCCATACTTTTGAATGGAGCTGCAAAGAATGGCTCATTTTCAGACTCCGAGGATTTATTACTCACAAGTCCTTAAGAGCTCTCCCATTCCACCTGAAAAGAGTTGCCATCAGAAAATTGTTGCAACCCCCACCTTTGGTAAGCTTACATGTGCGGGCCTACGGCCAATTCGTGGGCCTCGCTTGACTAAACCCTCCCCTTTTCCATATCTTCGGTTCAGAGTGATCTACATTGGTAAGATAACTATCAACCAGCTCCTTCTGATCCTCATATTTGACAAACAAATTGCGAAGCTCATCGGCATCGGCGTTAACGAACATGCCGAATGGGGTCCGATCGCGAGCCAAATATCGCCGGGACGTAGGACAATGTGGAGATCTTGTTTGAAAGAGTGGATGAGACCGTTGACTAGGTCGTTTGGATATGGAATCAATTTCGTTACATTGTCCTTGTCAACGTCGGAGAATGAAGATTGGAGAATTGGTCGCGACTCTGGGCCGAGGGGCTGATAGTGAGTGTCTCTCGCATCAACAGGGATCCAGTTGCGAGAAGTCTTGCTCAGAAGTTCGGTGTCAGAGTTCACAACGGGATCGGTGTTCTTTCCTGCCTTACCAGGACTTGGATAGATGGCGACGGGGATCTTATTTGCTGTAGTTAGATGCCGGAGTTTAGGTTGAAGATCGAAGGGTTGTATGCGAGTCGAGCCCAGTGGTATGCCTGTTGCAATGTCCCAGAGTCTTCTGGAGAAGGCTTTATCACGATGTGTTGAAGGTGGATGTTGAGAGATGAACGCGAGCGCAAGGAGTGATTTGTTTGCATGGAAGGTTCCAAGGCCCAGAAAGGACGTGATCCGGAACCATGCTCACGGCCTAGGCCTGGTAAGGGAGTAGTTGGAGACTTGTCTTTTGTCTGTTCCATCCTCGGACAGTCACTCTTCTCTTTAGAACACAGAGTTGAATGCTGCAATGGCTTTGGTGGCTCTATCCACATGCTCTTTCCTTGTCATCACATTTGCCTGGAACAATCGCTCTCCAACTGCTCCATTCTGGTAAATGTATCTATTCAGCATGCCCGATTCTCTCTTCTTGCCACGTCGTTCACTAAGTCTTCAGTTAGTGCAATTTCCTGCACAGCTCCTGAATATCAGAATGTCTTTGAGGCAACTTTTTACCTCGACACGGCACCTCAGCCTCATTTCCTTCAACTTGAGGACTGACTCTGCTTGCCACGATGGTCATTCACCAAAATGCGAGATGCACTCGCAAATATGTATCTGCTGGTAGCTGCCTCACTCTAGACCCTCTCCACAGTTCCAGAGGCCGTCACTCCCAAACTAGTCCGCTACTCCAATTCCACAGCCTAATTACCCAGGCCAAACGCACTTGAAGCCCGATTCAAGTCCCCTGGAGGAATACGAGGCGTTAAGATGGATCGGATCAGAAGTTACCTCGACGGTCTGAAAATCCAAGACCCAAAACATGAACTTGCGAAGAACCCCCCGCTACTCCCATCGACTTGGGATCGACCCAAGCATCCACCAGTACTGGCGACGGGTCCCAACCTCAACCCAAGAATATCGGCGCCTGCACTATCAACATCACAGCGCCCATTCACACCAAATGATACTCAATTCGCGTTGGAATCCTCGCCCTTTGGGTCCCATGCATTATCTTCATCAGCGAGCCGGGCCAGCAGCGTCGCTTATTCGTCCTGTTTCTCCAGTACCGGAAGATCTGCTTCTACTGCATCCTCATTATCCTCTAGGACCCACTACTTAAGTCGGGAGAGGTCCGATGTATCCACAGACAGTAGCTATAGCAATAACACTCGAGTTCTTTATCCTCTCCTAACATATGATGAGGAGACACTCAACGAGGAAATTTATATCAACGCTGCAGGTGGAGAGAGACTGGTCTTGGTGCAACCTGTCAATGGTAAAAGAGCTTTTCTGAATCACAAGCAGATGAAGAGAGAGAGGGGAGAGTGGGTTGAACATGACTTGGAGAAAGAACGGAGGCAGAGGGTGAGAAGACAGGCCCAAAAACACCGAAAATCGAGGCTTCTTGAAGGGAAAGGCGCAAACAGTCTTGAGACTCAGTCTGGTTCCACATGCACTCAGTCTTCTTCAGATATGGAATCAACCTTGAAGTTGGGATCTGGCGAAGGAACTAGGACGGACAGAGAGAGCACAAGCAATTCTATTGCTGCATGCGGCAACGGCGGTATCTCTCCTCTTCCTACTGAAAGTATTGTCGAGGATGAAATAGATCACAGCCATGTGACGACTCGCTACAACATAGATCCCCACACAGCCTCGACCTCGTCGGAAGATGCCACGGACTGGGAAGACGACAGCGGCGATGAGGGCTCTTCTGGGATTCTGCAATTTCGACTTCCTGGCCTCCTTGAGGTAGCACCAGGAATCAGAGCTTCTCTGTTTCAACCTGACCTATCGCCCTCGAGGTCGAGGATAATCGATAAATTGATGTTGGACTTCTGGGCGATATTTGACAGCAGCTGGCCACACGGTATGCGACAACATGGATCCTCGGGTCAATCGATGTCTAGCATGACGGCTTCGGAATCTCAAACAACATCCCGAGACTCTTCAAGCGTGAGGTACGGGAAGCGCGGCCGAAGTGATGACGGAGACGACGAGGAGAGCGACGACCATCACGAACGACGGCGCAAACGAGCGCCAATAGACATATTGCCAGCCGTGCAAGAAGATAATTTACTTCTTAGGCACTTCGCATGTCCCTTTCGGAAACATGACCCTCGAAAATATTCCATCCAAGAGTGGCCCCGATGTGCTATCAAGCCCCAGAAGACCATTGCTCGATTGAAGTGAGTTTGCTTTTTCCCAACCTAAGTTCCGAACATGATTCTCACCCGTATTAAAGAGCTCATCTCTACCAATATCATCTAATCGAACAATGTCCACGGTGCAAGTCAGTTTTCGAGTCCGAGGAAATTCTCGAGGCTCACAACATGAGCGAGGAGCGATGCGAAGCAAAGACGGACGAAAAAGCGGACGGCATTACAAGGAAAATGAAAGACCAAATACAGTGCCGAAGAAAACCTCACCCCGGGCAAACCGATGCGGAGAAGTGGGAGCAGATATATAAGGTGTTATTCCCCGGCGAAGCAGTGCCCGATCCCTGTGAGTATTTCTTCAGCTCATTCTTCCGCAGAATATGCTTACACTTTCTAGATTTTGAACCAGTGCCAGACCACGATACAGAAAGGCCACAGTCTCCAGACTCTGTCAATCTAGCCCATTACGAGGCGTATCTCCGTCGAGTCCTCCCTGGATTTGTTCGGAACGCTCTCGAGACAGCATTCAACAATGAACTGCAGCCAATCGAAGTGCAACTGCAACGACGAATGATAGATATCATACACGAAGCGCAGAACCAAGCTTTCATGAGCTTTCGAGACACTCGCAGATCAGAATCCAGAGTCATGTCCCCGGCAGGACTTCATACAAGCATTGTTTCTCTAGTTAACGAGCTACCGCAGACCGAGCTTGCCCCTCCACCGGCGAACCCGAGATCCTTTTCCGAATTTTCTGATCTTCAGACTTCCCAGCAGAGCACCAGGAAACATGGATTTTCTGATTCAGGCTATGGTTCACGCCCTTCATTGTCCGCTACTTCTCAGCATGCTTCAACTGACATGGTGGAGCAAGCTAACGGCCCAACCCCTCCTAACTACGATCGTATAAGAGTGCATTCCGACATCTCTATGGATTCCACCAGCGTTGATGGAACACAGTCCCTGAACCTGGACGGAATTGGCGACGTTGATATCCCTAGCTGGCTAGAGATGCCACCAACTGCGCCTAACCTTGATCGCGCAAGCCCGTCTGACCCCTGCTTCAATGTTACTGGTCCCCGAGGTTCTCTCTCAGAGCGACATCTGCAGATGACTGACGGTACACCTCCTCTGGAGCCTTGGTTACTAGATCCTGATCTCATGGATGTCAAGTATTTTGAGTGGGGTAACGATGAAGCAGAATGATTTATATTCGATAGCTTATCCTGATCGACATATCGAACACCCTCTAGAGAACCTCTGCGGACCAAATAGTATCATGATCGGGCTGCGGATAGAGACCTCGATATTTAAATCGAGCTTCTTACCTCCAAGAGGTTTCTTACATGCCAAAATTTGGCCTTACCGGGTAAGGTAGACCCTTACAGTGTATAGTAAAAGCAAGTGTGTGGCAAAAGAGTATGCATTTCTAGTACTACGAGGTAGTTGGCTAAATAGGAGGTATTGAGGGTAGTACCTTCCTCACAATCACGTTATCGTCCCACATTAGCACATCCTACTGCTATGCATGCCGTCCCTGTAACACCAGCACAAATATTAGTCATTCATTATCTGCAATAGACACTCACCTTTATAAGATCCCATTTTCAGTACTCGCGTTCTTTGATTATGATGCTCCAACGTTAGGAAATATAACGGCAGAGGGGAGATTGGCTAGTTAGAGGAAATCAACCATCATGATGAAAACGACAGCAAGATATAAGATGACCGCAGAAGTTGAAGGTTTCAAAGCTGGCAGGCGCCAACCAGAAGCTGCAAAAGTGTGATAGACATGGGTAAGAGATTAAGAGTAGAAGCAGGAGGCCCAAAGGAGGATTATCATATCCATGCAATTAGAAGTCTGCATGAGCAAGCGATTTAGTAGCAAGTAGCATGGTGAATACAGGGAGGGGTGTTGGAAGGCTTTAAATTGCTCGCAGATGCAAGTAAATCTCGGTAAAAGTATAGGAATACGTGCATATATAGATCCCAGGAACAGTTTCTAATGAATCATGAAGATAGATAGCTACCTCGCGGAGAGATGGGGAGCGGGCAGTCATTGAAATATCTGCCACCTTGGCACCAACACTATGACCCTTAAATCCTCCACCGCTTATCTTGCCCAGAGCTAGAAATGTCTCTCGCTAGGTGCAGCGACGGAAGCATTCGATGTTCTGGGCTGAACGATAGCAGCAATGGATTCGAACGTGAGGAAATTGGCCTGAGAGATATGATGACAGCAGAGCCTAGAGTGCGAAAGAGGAGTACAGATGAAGTACTGGAAGGGGGCAGGCAACCTGAGAAGAAACCCGGAAAGGTTGGGAAGAAAGCAGAGAAAGATCTATCATCGGCAGAGTTGAACACAGGCAGGTTCATTGCTTCCATCGCGTATGTTTGCGTGGTGAGTAGGAGAATGCTTGTGCTGAAAAGACGTTATATATTTAAAGTAGGTGACTGGGTACATCGAACCAATGCGATGTGTGTAGAGACTCTCCATTGGAGGAGGGATGAGAAAATGCACGGAACTAGTAGCCAGGTACTTTGAAAGTAGAAAATATTTGTCCCAATATATATTTGGGATTTGCATGTTCCTTCGCGTGGAAGAATGATTTGGCGAGAATCTTGTTGAAATTCCTATACTACGGCGAGGTTCTCACTCTCCCTTAGCTATATACCCTGCTCTCTGCAAGTGGCGGCTTCTCTTCCTCCGCAAGCATAGACTGGGTCTTCGGATGCTTTCACTGCTAGCGAAGGCAAGTTTTCCCTGCAGTCGATGCAACCATCGGAATGTATAATGCTCGAACGCCTGTCATGGTCATTCGAGCTGTCCGAAGTGTTGTCGGCAAGTCTTGGGCTTTTTACGACCCTTTTTAGGTATGATGTCCCGGTTGCTAAAAACCACATTCCACCTGCCCCTCAATGCTTCTTCTTCGTTCTCATTCCTACCAACTTCTTGTAGTGTGCCTTCTTACCACTCATCTTCTTCTCCTGGATCTGATTATACTTGCTCTTAAACCTGCCCGTCTCCCTCTCACCTTCCAGCACCTCCTCAACTAGAGTCCGCTTCCTCTCCTTATTAGTCAACCTGCTACTGAGGTATTCCGTTGGGCCCTCGATAATCGTCCCAACTTGTGAAAACTCGGGTATCTGAGGCTTCTTCGACTCTTTCTTGTAGAAGCGCTTGGGATCGAGGACGTCTCGCATGCGGAGGAGTTGGAGATCGCGCTTGAGTTCAGGAGTCAGGTTGGTCTTTGGGAGATTGTACCAGTCTGCGCCAGCATTTGATTTCTTTGCCTGATTTGCATGTCAGCTGGTTCCAGAAACGAAGTCCAAGAGAAAGCGGCTGTGAGTTCTTCTCAGCGTAACTATGAAAATAAGAGCATCATGTTTTGCAGGGTGGTAACCAAGACGGGACCAAATTCTGCGTCAAGTATTGTTTGGGATATTTTCCTCATAGAAGATGTTCGGGAGATAGAGAACTTGACATACCTCAGCAGCCTTTACCTTTACCGTCAAAGGATCTTCGACGACTCGGTAATCGTTTGCGAGTTGCCTGTCTTTCGCAGACACGAGATTGGAGGTATCGACATGAGCGCCTTTCTTTGTGATCGCAATGTAGGGTTCGATGGTCTTCTGAGAGGCAATTTTTGGAATGCTGGGAGACAGTCAGTCAAATATATCCAGCTGATTCTGGGCATGCGGAGTGTATACCTTGTCTTCGAAGAGGAGAGAGTAACCTTGGATTCCTTTGCTTTGTTCTTCAATCTCTCCTCTGCATCCTTCAGTAACTGACGAATCTGCTCGTCAGACAAATCCTCCTCCGCCATCGTGGTCCGAAGGACTCGGGCAATTTTTAGAAATTCTCAAAGCTCGGATCCTCGAAGCTTTCAAAAATTTCGAGACACCCAATGCGCTCGCTAATTATTTCACGCTAATAATTTTCGGATTTAGCGCAATATCAAAGTCAGCAACGCAGCGGTGAGAAGAGACGGGATTTCTCGACCTAAAAGACGGCAAGCTGGAACACTCGGTTTTGCAGAGAGATGATGATGATCGATTGCATGATCTTGGAAGAGACTTCTGCCCGGTCTGCACATACCGTTCTCTGATTTGCTGTTATCGGGTCTCGAAAACGGTTTGGGCACTAACAGCCTCACATCTCCGGACCAGAGCGAGAGTTGTGCGCTCATCATACAGATACGGCGCGGGGGAGAAGGGCTTCAGCCTTGTCCCGTGGTGGGAGGGTGGAAGGGATGGTATGATGCACTTCCATCGTGGCTGAGAAAATATCCTGGGCGGACAACGCACAATGCACACACTCAGAGTTAGCATATGCATACTTTATCTGAGGTGCATGAAAAGCTGCCCAATGTAAAGTCCAAATGCCCATATAAGAGGTGGCGGGCTGCTTGCTCGTCCTTCCATTCATTGAATCTTGCAATAACCCGCTGGTGACATCCACTCAACTCGTGAAGATCAGTCAATCAATCGATTCCACCTGGAAGGTCACGGTCTATCATCAAGATTACCCAGTGAGAAGAAGACGAGCAGCGGTAAATCATCGCACTGCATCTGCTTCACACCCGCAAGCCGCCAGCAACAGGTAAAGGACCAAGAGACTGACTGGCCTGGAGTGACAGGAACGGGTACGAAGGTACAATATCTCCATAGGGCGCATCTTCCGAAAGCATCGATTCGCATCCTCTCCAGACTTTCGTCCGTCCAGTCATTGAGCGACGACATTGCCCAGCCAGTCGTAACCAGTCGCACCGGCAAAACGCCTCTTTTGGTGGTGCTCAAGGTTTCGCATCACCCGACGGCTGACCAACCAGACGGTTTGCTATCGAGCGCATCAGCACGAAACCCCTCCGTTGCCTCCGCACCATCCATCCTTTGGTTCCCGACAACACGGCAACCTCCTTCCATCGAAGTTGCATCACCAACCAATCACGCCGCACGAAAGCTCAAGCAATTGTCAACAAAGACGAGCTCGAGATTCATCGCGCAAACACGACAACTCGAGCGCAGACCGATTCTACGAAGTCAGCGCATCATTGAGTCTCCGCTGCAGCTCCGCACCGATTCCGCCTGCACCGAGCCGCTCAACGACTTCGAACACAGCGCACGCGCGCAAATTGCGAGCAAGTACCATCGCGTGCTGGTGTCGCTCAATTCGACATTGAGCTCATCCAGCACGTCGCACCTCACGAGCATTTAAGCAGTGGAAGGCAGCACAGAAGACTGAGAGTTGGAGAGGGCCTCGAAGATGGATTCGCAGAACCCGCCCAGCTCGTCTCACGGGCAGGGACAGCAACGCGCCCAGCCGGTTTATGATACAAACCACGGCGGACATTATGGTAGGTCTCTCCCGCCGCCTCGAGGTTGCAGCAAACGGCTTTCTCTCGATGCGCCATACCCTTGTAGAACCATTGGCTAATCGTTGTTTGGTTTACAGGTGCCAGTGCTGCAGTATGTACATCTTATTCCGATGCGGCGCATTCGAGTTACTGACAGATTACAGCTTGCAGGACAAGGCTATGCGCCTGTGGCAGAGTTCTACACCGGTGCTTGGGCAAATGTAAGATTTCCATCAACTTTAGAAGCTTCCTCGATAGCTAACATCGAAGTAACAGGTCAACCAAGGTCTTCACGGCACCTACAAAGACATCCTGACCACGTACTGGCAGCACGTCATCAACCACCTCGAATCCGAAACCCACGACTACAAGCTACATCAACTGCCCCTGGCCCGCATCAAGAAAGTCATGAAGGCCGACCCGGAAGTGAAGATGATCTCAGCTGAAGCGCCCATCCTTTTCGCCAAAGGCTGCGACATCTTTATCACCGAGCTGACGATGCGCGCCTGGATCCACGCTGAGGAGAATAAGCGCCGCACGCTGCAGCGTTCAGACATCGCCTCTGCGCTCGCTAAGTCCGATATGTTCGACTTCTTGATCGATATCGTGCCCAGAGAAGAAGCTGCCTCGCACGCGAAGCGCACAACTGCTGGTGCTGCAGCAGGCGGTGTCCCAGCTCCAGGCACACAACTTCCGCCACAAGCTGTCGGCCCGCACGGTGCTCAAGGACACAATGCCATGCCGCCCCCTGACTACCCTCATCCCATGGGCGCGGAATTGGACTACAGACAGCCAGGAGCCAACATATACGGCGGACAAGTGCAACCCGGTCCCACAGCCGGACCATACGGAGCGCCGACTGGTGAGATTTACAACCAGATGCAGGGGATCTACGGATATGGCGAGTCTATGCAACCTCAGCAGGTAAGCTCTTTTTCTTCCACCCCTATCATTGCCATCTATCATTTACCCTATACTCCAAATATATATTATCATCCTAACACCACACACCAGCAAATGTATCAAGTTCCCCAACCCCAACAGCGCCACGACCCCTCCGTGGGCCCGAACTCTGGGCACGGCAGCTATCCACGCCACGACGACGGCGAAGGTGACGCTGACGCGGAGGGCGAACGCGAGTACGAGGTTGGCTAAGTCCAACCGATCGCCACTCGCCCACTGCCCCCTCGCTGCCTTCCTGTTACTTACTCTGTTTCTTTCTTCTTAGGCTTCAGGCAGCAACGAGAAACCTAGTGAGAAAGCAAGTGAGTATCCCGATCCGACCGATCCGACGTTGGATCCGATGTTTACAAGCGAGGCGAGTGGTGCGGACGGGAATGAGAAGGAGAACGACGCGGAGAATCAGGCAGTAAACGAGTAAGGGTGGTGGATTGAAATGGAAGGTTGGCAAATTGCACTGGCAGAAAAGCAAAGACGGAGTTCGGCGGAGGAACAGTACCCCATTCATGCATCTTATATTTGCTGCGTTTCCGGCGAGGCTCGGCTTTTTCATTGTCTTCATGTGCGGTATCGTAATGAATCAAAAGAACCTTTATATGCATTCGAAAAGATGTTCCTCGATCGTTGGATGTTGTGAGAAACTATCTGTACACCATGATCTACATTTGTACATCAACCATGCACGTACTCTCCATCCCAAATTGCCGCTTGCTGCTTCTTTTGCATGCCCGAAATGCTTGGTATTTCGTGTCCGGAGTGCCATCACAAACAACTTCGTCTCGAGGACATGAGCGCAAAACCCCATGATACTTGTTGCTCACCCCGTCCTCCCAAACCTCATCCCCATCCCTCCCATCCCAAATCTCTCCATACCACCCGTCCCACCAGTCCCCTGTCTCGCACTCATCGGACTCTTCACCTCCTTCGTCAGCTTCTCCAGCACCCGTGTCCCATTCAGCGGCTGCACGCGCTGGAACTTCTTGTTCCGCATACTGCTATCATACCACTCATCTGTGTTTTCGTTTTGCATTAATGCCACACTGGCATTACACAGTGTTAGTCGGAAATTTATATGGAGTGAAGGAAGAGTGGAAGAAGGGTAGATAAGGGAAGGGGAACAAACGTCTGCGTTAATTCTTCCAAGTTTTGTTGTAAAAGAGGTCCGTTGTCTAACGTATCCACGAAAGAAGAAAGGTAAGACACGTCTTTTGCCAGCGCAGCGACTCCATTCGGGTTTATTTTGGGAACGTTCGGGTCGAGGGGTAGCGCGATGATGAGTTCTGCAGCATGGGATAAGGCGTCGAAGTAAATCAGTTCTTTAATTTCCCGCGGGAGGCCGAGGAGCGTGCTATTCATGATGTTGGAGAGGTAGCGGGTGAGGGTTTGCATGTAGTTGCTGGGCTCGGTTTCTAGGGTGGGTGCCATCCAGTCATATTCAGCCGTCTCAACTAAATCATCAATCTTTGAGTTTACGAGCTCGAAGATCCGCTTTTCGGCTGTCTTTTTGTTGCTGCGGAAGTCTTCGGTGGCGTCGAGGACGATGGGACCGCCGGCTGAGGTGGAGGAGCGGGCGGCGATGAGGAGTTGTTCAAGTTCGCTGCAAGCGGTTTCGAAGTGTTCGAGGTTGATGAGGATTTGGACAATTTGGCCTAGGTATTGGGAGCTTAGTCGTTCGACGAGGGATTTGCAGACCTTTTCGCGGAGGAGTTCGTCTAATGACTTCTTGAGAGTCTCATCAATGACATTAGGATGTTGGAAGTGATCATCTGAGAAGAAGTAGAATTGGTTGAGGAAGTTTCGGATGTCGATGCAACAGAGAGGATACATCTGAGAGAATGGTAGGACGCATGGGAATCTAATAGAGTTAGCAACAGTGCATCGAACTGACGGAGATATACTGACGTGAGCTGGTCTCTAGGCTTGTCTGGTGTAAACCAGCTGACGTTGACAACCTTATCATATTCGTCCATATTGGAAATTGGCATTGGCATATAGTCGTCGGTTGACACAATTTCTTGGAAATCCTCACTAAATCTTGTCTTGAGTAACACCGCATACTTCTCAAACAGCTCGAGCAGGAAGTTATCCAGTGTGGTCACGGAATATCCCCAGCCCTCCATAGTCTGAATGAAGAGAGCGATGACTCCTTTGATCTTGAGTAAGGCTTCTGCATTATCAATTTGATCCAAAGCTTTGGAAATCAACTTGATGCCGGATTGACACAAGGAATCCCACAGCTCATCGACCTGCAATGTATTAGTCCACCGGCATGGCAGAATTTGGAAGGGCTTACCTCGACCGGCGATCGTAGATTTGGCACCTTCCTCACAGTGGCCTTTTCGATGATCGCAAAGCCAGCAATACCCTCCAATAGACCACTCAGACTGTCTTCGCCATCGCTGAGCAGGTCGACAGAGGCCGGAAGAACAAGCTCCTTCTGGCGTCGACGAGTGGCAGCGTACTCGATCCTGAACTTGTCACTCTGTCCAAGTGCCTCATGTATATGAAGGCATTCAAACAGAGGTGTGAAGTCCACCTTTTTCACAAACATATAAGCTTGTGGATTCTGACGTAGTACATGATATGAAACTGGGGATAAGCATACTTGAAGTTCGGAATTATCTAGGACATCAAACTCTTCACTCTCATCAAATACCATCTCGATGGCAGAATTCAACTTGAAGCTCCGCATGTTGGGGTCTGCTTCCATCCTCTCCTTTTGCCTTGTCCGTCGCAGCTCGGTGTGGTAGAATGCAACTTCGCCCAGGAATTGTGAGGTCTCTCGGATTCGGAAAAGCCAAGTGTTTAAGTCATTCATGACAGACTCAGAGATTGCCTTCTGCGAGCCGGGTACAGACTTCTGTATGATATCTGCGAGCTTGTGCTGCGTCGCATATTTGTTCTGAATGGTAGGAATCAAATACTCATTCTGCAGATCGTCCAGCGCCTTCAACGCAGCGTAGTATTTCTTCTTGCGAATCAGCTCATGAGCTTGATTAACCGCATGTAGTATCTTCAGCGACTCCTTCAGGCCCTCGGAAGCTTCGGCGATATTCTGGCGGATCGACTTCGTCTCGACCAATTTCTCCTTCTGCGCAGCCAGCTTCTCCGTGCTATTCTGGATCGACTGATTGAGCTGCAGAATCTCGGATGTGAGCGCAACGGTGCCTTCGCGGATCTTCTGGAGTTGATTGATGGATTGGAGGAACTCTTCGTGCTTGGTCATGCCGATGCGCTCGATGTCTGCTTCGCGCTCCACGGCGTATTGCGTCAAGCCCTGCGCCAGACCCTGTGTGCGATTCGTGATCGTGGCATCTTTGACAGCGGGTATCAGCTGATCGAGATAGTCAGCGTCGGAGGAGGTGGAGATGATCTGCGGGGTCTATAGTTAGTGGTTGCTCTGTACAGCTTGAGGGGGAAGGGCAAATGTTACCTGCCGAACAGCCACTTTGTAGTCGTCATACGTCTGCTGCCTTCGAGGCGCCATCTTGAGTAGGTTATGGTTCAGAACAAAGACTCTGCGAGTATCGAGAGCATGATATGCTTATCTGGCAGAGGGCAATGACGGTGTGAATGCAGTGTGAGGTTGTGTAATTTTGGTGCCTGAATAGCGGGAATGCCTAGACTTGAACCCTGGGGCGATCCCGAGACAGTGGAACCGATGTTTCAGCCGCTCCAACCTAAATTCGACGTCGAGCACACTTCCTTCTTCAGCTTTGATATGTCCTCGGAGAAAGAGATTGGGCTCCAGTAGAGTTTAAGAGGATTATCTCGTCACACTCTCGGGTCTCGAGGATATCAAGGAAGTTGCAGTCCAGAGCAAGGCAGAGAAGTGGAAGGAGCTGGGTGATATCAGCCTAAGTGCAGTCGTCAGAGAGGAGAAGTCGTACCAAACCTCGCTGCCTGCGGTGGCAATGTCCAAAATAGTACCACCTTTTCTCTGTATAAGACGTCGCTTTCAATTTCTTAATTCATAGATGCTGGCAAATATTCACATACACATCTAGGTCAAGCAGCTGAAGCAGACATATGTCTACCACCAAATATTCTTTAGTCTTGAGGGTGTCAAAGAAACCTGTGAATATACTACCCATGTCGGATAATGAGGTGTACCCAAGTCCTAGGCTGTATGCAGCAGAGCGAAATTTCCAATCGCATTTGCGTTCGTCTGAATTTCGAGTTCTATTTCGTTGAAGGAAGCTGCATTTGGCGAGGAGGCTTGAGGATATGAAGTCATACTAGAATCTTCATCATTAAAGAGCCCCGTCCTTAAGACTTCAACCTAACTTACCAGTGCTTGCGATCTTCCCAGAGCTATAGGTTTCCCAAACCCCTTATATGCCGCTCTTCCTGGAATATTTAAGATCCAAGTATCCCAACAAGTGGCAGATTGGTGGACAATTTGAAGAGATCACAAAGCATGGAGCGGAACCCTCTAGGAGATATTTTGTCTGGAAATGTGTTGCCAAGGCCGCTTCCAAGTAAAGAGGGTGGTCTCATACCTGCTAGTGTCCACCATCCTAATTCGTACTGCCAGTTTCTTTAGGTCGTGGCTATAGGATCCCATTCATTGTGGCAGATTATTGTAACTTGACCTGTCCTCCATCCGCTTTCTGCCTTCGATTCCTTCTTATGTTCCCACTGTATGTGTGTGTATCTTCGTCGCTTCGCGACTGGAAAGATTTCGACTTGAATTCGTATAAACGACTTGAGAACAATCTGCAAGGCCTGCAAAAGTCAATTGTTAGCAATGCTCTCGTTGTTGCAGATTAGGAATATGACACCTAGCTATTTTCAGGGAGCTACTGTCTTCTGGAGAAAGTCAATAAGGAGTCATTGACCTGCACTCTTGGGAAAACCAGCTTTGGAAATTGAATGTATTGTCCAAATGGATACAACTAATGTCCTAAACCCGAGATCCCCGGCTCTGTATGCGTCCGTTCCTGCATCATCTCTGTGTATAGTGTCTGTCAAGTATGCGTTGTAACGATTGAAAATCGGTATCCCCGTTTGTTTCGTTTCTTCAGGGGCTCGGTCCACGATTTGGAGGCCTAAGAGGAATCCACTAGGACATTGCTAGCACATTCTTCTGGCGAGCATTAACATGTCGTTTGCAACCTTTTGCCTCTTGTTGTCAAGTTGCTGATTCCATCTTCTTTTGCTTCGAGGTTCCGTCATCTTAGCGTATATTGGCAAGCTGCATGGTCTTGACTCCATGTCTTTATCCAATTGGTTCCAACAGGCAGCTCCCTTCAACTGTTGGATCATCAAATCAACAGAAGGAGAGTCGGTGATGGCAGGGCCCAAATCGCGGTCATCATTCTCGTTCGGGGTCTTGTAGAACTCGATGCACAATTCCGGATGCTCGATAATCTAGACCACCAGTACAACACGAGGGACTTGGTAAAGAGTGCGGAGTCTTCTCCCCAGTCCGCCTTGATCTATGGCACGACTAAGAATGTCGACCGTGGGGTCGGGGATGGGG
>AYLM01000924.1:0-25201 GCA_001625345.1 Cairneyella variabilis | reverse complement strand
TTCAGGCTTATTGCGATCCCTCCTGTTGCCCTCTAGCACTCCTGCTATTACAGGTGCTTGCCCTTAATAATAAAGAAGGAGGAAAGAGCTTGTCCATATGCAGAGATGCACTCTACGCAAGTAACAATCTCTCTTTACTATAGATTCCGTAAATATAGCTTCTTAATCTCGCGTGGGACGAGGACCTTAAAGCTTTTAAGATCTCCGTATACAAACCCAGTCTCGTCTATATTCCATATATCACCCTCATCTAAATCGTACTCCTTTATACACTCTTTTAATAACTAGAACCACTCTTTAATATCAAACGCATTAAGAGCTTCTTTCCAGTCCATATAAATAGTATTCGCAAGGATCTTATAAAGCTCAGGATAGCGGGCATGCTAACGAGCGTACTAATGCGTTCTAAGAGGGCGTTGATCCGTAGTCGTCGAATGAGCAAGAATCCACTCAGCATATAACACCACTACCTTCTTTAATATAAGAAAGCCATGTTTCACTTGCTAACGTATTCGAAAACATAATGTAGCGTCTTAAGTATTAGTCAGTCTTACTGAACTGCCTCCTTTTATAGTCGCATTCGGAGTGCCGCGTGCGCGACGTTAAAGCTAGTGATATAAGACTTAGGATTCCTTAGCGAGGGCTTTGAGGTTAACTTTAGCGCATTCCGGGATTAAAGTAAGGGCTTTAACAATACGTTCTTCGTGCTCAGGATCGAATTTCATTGTGTGGTTGATTAATTGTTGAATTTAGAAGGATTAATGGTCGAGAAAATCGCGTATTAGTGGTAATCGCGTATTAGTGGCCACCTCCCACTTGGGAGGGTCTGTGCTGCCTCGATTAATGCTAAGGATCGGGATATTCCCTAGCAACATCAACGCCCACATCTCGTGGCGTCCAGTTGTCATTTCGAGAAGAAAACCACGGCGTCAAGATCGGATCCTTCCACCAGGCTTCGAAAGATTGATTCGTTGCTTCCACCAGGCTTCAATAATGAACAACCGCAGCTTGTTCAGCTGCCAAGCAGTGATAAGGAATATTTCAAGATTTCATACATATGACCTTGGCTCCTCTCTCTTCATCTGCATTTCCTCAAATTCAATTATACCTTCTTTTCCAATTTTCCCGTGTTGCGCTTCTATGATGGTACTTATCCAGCAGCTTACCATTCTTTTCTTTCTGCTCCATGGCTTTGTTCGCAGCGAGCGTCTTCTAGCTCGGAGAATTTCCCAGCCCCTTTCTCCGCGCGACACATATGGCGGCTGGGCTCTTTCCTCTGCGTCTTGTCCAGCAGGCACAACCTCATGTCCAGATCAATCGAGTGATAACGCGCCTAGCTGCTGTCCCAGTAGCCTTGAGTGCCAGTACCAAAGTGATGAGAACTTGGAGCAGCGCAGCTTCAGACACTATTGCTGCGTTACTGGTAAACCTCTATCTCCAAAATAGCTATAAAGCTGCTCAGTGATTGACCAAACATCAGGAACGAATTGCCTGACTACAATCGAAAGTATTCCAGTCTGCGCCAATGCGAGCTGGGGCCTGTATGAGCAGGTGAGCACTACAGAATTAGCCGGGTTCTGCTGTCTCCCGGGTCAAGTGGGTATACTTGGGGATGCAGGAGGAGATTTTGGGTCATGCGGTGATGCGACTTTGGCGTATCCGACTTCGAAGTTGGCTAGCACTGTCAGTTTACCTTTCCTAGCTCATATCATGTTTCAGCAAGAAGATCATAAGAGTGCTGATTCTCGGGGTAATATAGCTCACTCAACCTTCGGCTGCAACAAGCACAAGTAGTTCCCTCTCTTCGCTCAACACGCAGACGGCCTCGACTAATACACATGCAGCTTCAGCCACGACTGCAGTGAGTGGTGCTTCTGGATCCAGCCCAGCTGGCACCACGCAAAGCAGCTCTACATCCACTGGTTCTTCACCCACCTCTTCCTCTACCGCTTCTTCCTCCTCGACGAAACTCAGCACCGGCGCCATCGTCGGCATCGCAATTGGAGCCGTTGCCATAGTCGCCATCATCGCCATCATTGGCCTTGTGTGTTTCCGTCTTGGGAGGCGGCAAGCTACTGGGCTGCCGCACCCGGGAGGACTCGACAATGTGGAAGATCCACCACGTGCACAAGATGTCGTTAAGCAGGATGCAATGATGACGCCGGCTGAGAATACGAAAATAGAGAAAAGTCCCGCCCCCCAAAACATTACACCAACTTTAATTTCTACGCCGGAGCAGCGGGAACATCAGCAGTATCAGGAGCATCAAGAATTGGACAGTCGCCGGCCAAGGGCGGAGCTTGGCGGGGCAGGGTACGGGTACTGAGTATTTTTGATTCTGGTAGCTTTAATGACTTTACAATGCATTGATCTTGTCTCAAATATTCAATACGATATCTTGAGACGGTTTCAATCTATTCTCCTGGCACTACTGGCCCATACTTTTTCGGATTGGTTACAGGATCCCAACATGCCTCGATGGTATCAATTGTAGCCTCGTGGTCTGGATGGCAGAAATATTACGCCTTGTTAACACCAACCGGGCGCGACAGAGGGTGAAAAATGGAAGAAACTTACAGCGACCGAGGTTCTCGCCACATACTTTCCGTCTGTGATCACTGGTATCTTGGTTGGTGTTCGGACTCTATGATGTGTGGATTTGAGAACGTCATTTGTCCACATTTGCAGCAAGTAACCTGCAAACTATCAGTCACGAACAGAGACCGACTTGCTAAACATACAGAAATTGATCACAATGGCTCCTGGGACAGGATCCACATCATAAAAGTTGCCATCAGGATACTAATCTGAAGTACGCCCGTGCCATCCTGGAAAAGCAGAGTGATTGCTACTCGGGTCAGCACCCCTCGCACCCTTGTTGAAGCAGCACTCACTTCCATAATCAGTATGATTTCTAGTCCTCACCGCACCTTCTTTATCCAACTCTCTCCTTTCCGCACTGGGATAAGGCGGCAATCTCAACACATGATCGCCATTCTTGATACTCCTGAAAAAGACTTTCTAAACACCCAACCCCTCAGCAATTGCCTCTAGCAACACGTGATGCAAATCATCACGCCGCTTATAAAGCCATGTCATTTTCTCTTTGAACCGATCCAGTCCTTCTGGCCAGATATTTAAATCTGCCTTGACTGGGTAGTTCCCCGGCTCACTCCCAATCTCCAAGCTCTCTCTGATATCTGGTTCTTGCTTTCTCAAGACTATCTGTACATGGCTATAATCTGGTTCTCAGCAAACTGTACAGCTAATAACTTGACGGTTGGGATATTGGGTCCAATTGCTTATGGGCTGGGGTTCGTCGATGCTATGATGTTCGTCCCGTCTTCAAATGAAAATTATAGCAAATACTGACTTAAAAAATAGTTGCTACCTCTTCGGAACGATCCTCGGATCCTTCCTCATAGCCTACATCTCGAACCCCGGGCCAATGTCCGGGAATCGAACCCTGGTCATTGCTCGCTACACTATGGGCTGGTGGCCCTCCAAGCTTTGTGTCTTGCTCAACCTCGTCATCAATCTGGGACACGGCGTCGTAGACACTATCGTTGCCGGTTTGATTCTCTCCGCCGTCAACTGCAACGGCATATCCGTCATCGTCGGCATTGTGGCGTATTTTTTAGGACCAATTGCGAAGTTGATTAGTGATTATGGTTCAGATGTAAGTTTGTAGACTTTTTGTGGATACGGTAAAGAATCATGCTAATGGTATATAGGTTGGACTTCCCATTGCTGCATCTTGGGCGGCGATCACATACCCACCATTAAAGTATTTAGAGCTGAAGTACTTTAAACGATGATTGGCGACAGCGAAATGCGGGTAGGCAGGAGGCTGAATTGAAGCACTTGCTCAAGAATCAGGTACTGTACATCAACGAGTAAAAAGATGAAAACCCAATTCAGTGCGTCGTTTCGCCATATTATATAGAAGTAGCAATGTAGAAACGAACTTGTCAAGCCACTCCAAGCCAAAGTGAAAGGCAGGATGAATGGTTTTGGCTGCACCATTGCCAAGAAAACATGGGTGTTGTCACTGTCGTGATGTGAGGTTGTACAAGCCTGACAAGAATAGCTGACCAGTAATTCTGTCTTGCGAATGCATATGAGCATGGCATGATGTGTATAAGTAGAAAATATGACTCTCTGATCAAGAAAAACACTCCAGAAGCTTGAAACAAGAAAGTTCGCTTAATTCAAGCAGCAACAGTAAGCCACTCAAAAGTCAATTCTAGCAAAAAGACTGACATCCGACTGAAAAGGCCCTAATACGAGACAAAATTCAAAGGCAGAAACAGACACCATGCGCACTCTCCTTATCCCAACACTTGCCCTGTCGCTCCTCAGGCCCGTCCTCGCAATCACTGTCTTCTTTCTCACCGAAACGACAGGCTTTTCGTGCACTTTCTCAGCAGGCCGCGGCTGTGGGGGTGTGGCAGGAGGATACACCATGACTCGTACTTGCGGATGCCATGCGATTGCCACGAACTGGCCGACTATTTGCATTGATGTGGACAACCCGGTTTATGAAGTTAGCTTCTGGAGGGACTTCACCTGCGGCGAAGATAGAGGTTTGGAAAAAGGAAGTTTTCCACCGGGCTCTTCTACGTGGTATGCATGGCCGTTATACATTAGTAATTGTCTGTGTCTCTGAACTGACGAGATTTCTCTCGAGAATACGCAGCGAAAGGAGTTCAAGGTGTACCGGAGCCTTTGCCTCAACACATATACACTGGATTGAACTTTGTGGCACACTCCTCGACATCCATCAGCGCAGCCAGGTATCCGGCACCATCCGCTATTGACTGCAGCATGACAATGGCACATAGCCAAAGAGCAAGATCACCAGGGCTTCGCCTGTGGCTCAAGATTGTTCCTCCCCACCCATTGAACGAATCCCCCTCTTCGTGTATTCCCTTTTCAAAGCCTTTGAGCAGAGTATTCAAGATCGCGGCTAGACGAGCCGCAAGTTTTGGGCTAGAACTTGCAGCAATGCAGATGTCTTGACTTGTAGGAGGTCGCTCTGCCGTAAGTGGTGGGATAAAATGGGTGACTTGGCTAGCGATTTCGCGCCAAACCGCAGCGACATCGAATGCTTCAAGAGGAACGTATAAGACTGCATTAATGTCCTCATCAAGAGGCAGGCTTGGTATTACTTGCAAAGCATGGTGGCGAAGTCTCCGGAATTCCGCGGAGCGAGCACGCAAATCTTCTTCGATCGAAAGCTCAAATCTCCTGGTAAGCCTTGAGTCTTCCCTTGCGGGCGAGTCTTCTGTCCACTCTGAGGGAATTTGAGCAATTTTTGAGGTACTGAGCATCTTCAAAAACCAGATTAACAAGCCGTCTTCGTACAATAGTTCGTCGCTTGTTTCAAGTGGTAGCACACATTCCCGAGCAAAGTAAAGGATGTTCAATCTGATATGATAACCGAAGGGACGCCCACTGTAATCACGGTGCCCGTCCGCAGCAGTGCTGGCGAGGAAAGACATTGTAAACCAAAATGCCAGACCCATGACCGGTAGTACGGTTCCTGTAGACAATCTCTTTTCGACTATTCCTTTTCGGCCGATTCGCAGATATTCTACAACCTCTCTTTCTTGCTCTGGCTCCATTTCTGGCTCAAGCGGTGAAAATTCTGGAGGTGGATGCCGGAGTCTTTGGATTCTGGGCGATCTAGAGCGTGAAGGAGGATAACGTCCATTGTATAGAAGAGCCCGGTATCTTCTTGTTCTGTCATCTCTTGTTACACCTGGCTGTCTCCCGCGGTGGCCTCTTCTTGGGGATGGGCTTCTGGATTGCGATTCCTTGCGTGGATGAATGCGCTCTGCACGAGATATGGGCCACGTTCTGCTGCCAGGTGGTGAAGTATCTGGCGGTGGTTCGACAATCTTATTATCATCTTCCTTCTCATCGGGCTCGAGCCCAGCATCCGCCTTGTCGGCTTCTGAAATTTCACCTTCCTTTTCATCTGATCCGGGTCCTGCATCTGCTTTGGTTCCTCCTGCGACTCCCTTGGCCACAAGCTCAGAGGAGCCCGAAGATCCACCAGTGTCTTCGACATGTGAAGCTCCAGTAGTGATCGATGTTGATGGAACCCTGATCCAATCTGCATCGAGATCTGCCATTGTTCTTCTACTTTTACCAGGCGTATTCATAACTCGCAACTGCAAAGCACCGGGGTGTTCGAGTGTGGGCTTTGCAATAACAAGAATGGGCTTGTGAGTCCCTGGTACGTTGTTCTCGCTCATAAGAACAGTCCCGGGTACGGCGTGAAGTCCCCGCAGAGAGAGCTCTCGGAAGCCGTCTGGGTTCGTCTGCAAGCCCAAATCTCCAAGGTAATGAACTAGTTCGCTAAAGTTGATCAATGCTTCAGGCAGTTGAATTGTATCAGAGAAGTGGACCTGAATGGTCTTCCGGTCGCTGGGTCGTCGTGCCCAATTGAGGTTCTGCCAGGAAGCGCCATGTTTGGCCCCGTCTGTGGTTTTGTGCTTCCAGTACTCTTCGGTATCGCGGGAAAGAACCTTCAGTTGATACATAGGTACGTCCAGATTGATGATGCCCGAGAGTAACTGGCTGTGAATCGCTGACTCAATGTCGTATTGTCTCAAAGTACGTTTCAACCGAAAGCACATGAACATGGTTTTGAGGTACGTGTACAGAATTGGCGTAACCCCTAATGTTCTCTTAGAAAGAGTGATTCATAGCCAAGTGAGTTCGACTGACCGAGTATAGCAAGAGGCACACCGATATAGGTGATGATGTCGGATGCGCTAGCCATCATAATATGAATGCCTCGACTTCTCGATGATAAATTTTTGCAACGGCAGGAACAGCTAGAAGCTGTAGTAGTATCGACTCATATCTGGGGCCTCTTTATCAATGTGATATTTCACAAGGCTACCTCACTGTCACGGTCCCCATGTCGTGGTGTGGGCTGAGCGGCTCAGCCTCGAAGTAGCGGTTGCTTATATCCCGCACAAGTTGGGGGCCAAAACCCATGGGTCGCCTCACAATGAGGATTGTATCAATGTGAAGTTTGCGAGGGTCTGCATCGGCAGTAAAATATTGATATCTTAGGTGGGTAGGTAAGAGGAACCCCTGCTGGCATTCATGAAGAGAGTAAAGAGATGCAGATGATGTTCGCATTCAGGGGCGATACGACTAGCCTGAGCCTGAAGCTTCAGCGGCCGGCTCATTGAAGCTTAATCAGGTCTCAACTTTCCAAACCCTACTTTTTATGTGACGTCACATGGAATTTTCCTATGTGCTGCGTTAGCAAGTCACGTTCTATTTGCTCCCCATGGTTCCCGCAGATCAGCTTGAAAAAAGGCCCTTCCAAGAAGGTCGTCTGCAGGCAAGGCAGACGCCCGAAAAGGGTCGTAGTGTCATCCTGCATTCATCACTCATCAAGTGGAAAGCTTCCGCCTAGTCGAATACCATAAAAAAAATTTTTTAAAATTTTTTTTTTTTTCTTTGTTTTCAGAGTCATTTCGGAGGTTCAGTTTCTGTCACTACTGAATTATTATTCTTCCACCAAGATAGCTCAGCTCAAGTCAAGATATCAAACCCCACCATCGAGACCCAAATTCTGCACCTGGACCAGAGAAACCTACATCTAGTCACCGAAATTGAGACCGTTTCTCTGTTACCAAATGCAACTGAATGGTCTTTGAGTCTCGGAAAACATTGCAGATAAATTTGAGAAGCATTTCTCGATTTCCAAAATGTCTAGGCGTATTCTGGATGAGGAAGAGAGAAGATCCTGATACGATGATCATCATAGCCGGTATACAGTAGCCTGGATCTGTACACACAAGCTTGATACTTGTGGGTGACGGTAGAATGGAACACGGGTGGTCCACACATTCCTGGCTTTCCCAGAATCCGCACAGATTACCCGCGAAGTGGCCCAAGCAGACACACCGTGAGCCACTTCGTCACATTCTACTTTGATGCTACTATATGCACCGAAGAGTTCCGCGACTTTATCATGACCAGAACTCACAAATTTTTCGATGCTGCGTTTCCGTTATATGGCGGTGGGGAACGGCTCAAACACATCGCTTTCGTATGGACACAGCAATCTAAAATCCTCGGTGCCTCGCCGTGAGAGAATTCCTTGTCTATTTGAAGTGGACAAGCAAAGCCTTGGAAGCGGCTCATATAGAAGAAGAGAAGGAGTGGATAGAATTTACGACAGATATGAAGAACTTGGGCTCGCTTGCCATGAAAGAGTATCATGGCCGTATACGAGAGCTTGCGAAGCAAGAGTGGCATCAGATACTAGATGAGTTTGCAACAGAAGACAGCGACGGGGAAGAGGATAATCAGAAGTCCACTTACTTTCCGGTACCGTCTAGGTAGCCGGCACGACTTCCAACCGTCACCCAAGAGCGCCGAGATGAGCCGATCCGGATGAATAGAGCTCGACTGAATCGCACCAGCTGATTGAATGCGCTCAATGGGGCTGAGACTTGTTCAGAAGCAGATTTCAAGTATGAATGATCCATTTTCTATCGCCAACCCTTATGGTACGCCGGTAAGCACGCTATGCACAAAATCAAAACCAGCTGACCTCTTGTGCAATTGTAGGATATCATAATACAGACCAAACCGCGCCTCAATACGCATGCCACGCATTATACACACCTCCGTTGTACTGCATATCGTACTGGGCAGCCGTTAAATTCTCCATGCTAATGCTATTTCCACTCATCCCACTCATCGTACTGAAGCTTTCCCTCGATATTCTCTTCCCGCCGCCATAGAACTCATGCTCTCTTGGCAACGATAGAGGAAACGCTGATGTACCCGCAAGATTCGGGTTCCCATCTTGCTTGTGTCCCCAGAACATCCGGTCATTCCACTCATCGATCAGATCTGCCAATGTTTCAAGATGCCCGAACGTAGCGGGCAAGGGGCCGATGGGTCGGCGGAGAGAAACGTAGGTGGCGAAGATGGCGACTGCGAGGGCGAAGCCAGTGAAATAGAAGACTTGAGGAGGATACATATTGACTCCGAGCATGAAATCGTTGTTGATAGATAGACCGAACAACCAATGAACGGCGGCCTTGAACGCGAAGAGTGTGATAGTCTGCCAACTGGAGAAGGCAGCAATAATAGAGTTGTACCGCGGATCTGTCCCTTTCGGCGATATCGCCATTCGGAAAATGCCTTCGTCGCGCGAGAGGTTGACAAGCAATTCCGCGCAGTGCAGCGCGAGCGTTAGACCGGCTTGGAAGACGGCAATAAGGAAGACGGATCCAATGTTTCCAATGATGCCAGTATTGGCTGTCCAGCCGACATTCAGGACGGATGTGCCATCTGTGCAGCGTGCCACATTCGCAGGACAGCTGGAGGAGTCCAGCAGTGTGCCCGTGAAGAGGGGTATGAATTGCCAGCTGCGTCCCAGGACTCCGTGGATGTTCCCTCGAATGATCATCGTATATATCACCCCGCCCCACAATGCTCCCAGTGGGACTAGGATCCAGAGACCTCCTATAACAAACTTGACTTCAGGGTGAGCCGTAAAAGCGGACCCTTGCTTCCATTTCGGCGTGGTTGGCGTCGAGTCTTCCTTTATCTGGTGGACGGACTTCATGCAGCGATCCGTCCTTCTTGCTATCCGATTTGGACTCGTCTCATCTGTGCAGGCGTACACCGTATCCAGCGGATTCGATGACCATGTAGGCACTTGTGTGGTGAAGAAAGCCCAGGTGGAGAGTCCCGCCTGGCCGAGCAGACTAGCACCAAATATGATCAACGCTGCACCCGATACTCTGATCTGGTCTTCTGGAGGAGTGTCTGTAGTAGTGTTACTTGCGAATGTCTCTAGCAGAGCCGGATTCCAGCCAAGAAATATCGAAGATGTCGTGGCGTAAGATAAAATAATACAGAAGAGGAAGAACATATTCGAGTACCAGGTATTAGGTTTCGACCTTCTGGAACTTGACAGCAGCCGCAGATTCGAGTTGAAGGTAAGTCGATTTTCGTACTGAAGAGACCATCGCAGTGTCGTGCTGTGGATATATCCCATAGATTCGTTGAGCAAAGTGACAAGAATATTTATTCCTAGGGGCAGGACTTCCTTCGCAGCGTGCGGGATAACGAATTGTGACTGGCGGTCGGTATTATTTTGGTCCAGATATATGCAGTAACACCCTCCAGCCATTGCGAAAAGGCCGGTCATCCATGATGCTCCCAGTCCAGTAACGCAGATGTTCCGTGTTGGTAATGCTTTGTCGAGTTTGTCGAGGTGATGGTAACGCGAGTGGTGGGAATGGCGGGACGACATCTCTCAGCGCGCCTCAAGCGCTCTCTGCCCCTCAATTCGACAGTATGGCCGGCAATGGATGTCTCCCAGCTGTTGATTTCGAAGAGCTCGAGACGCAAATAAATGAAGGAGATCAAATTACAGACGAGATTGAATTAAGGTAGCACAACGGCTGAAATGGATCTAAACCCTCATAGGCCGTCCCTCCATGTCTCATCCTCTCACGTCCGCAGCACTACCGCGCTGAGAAATCACGCCGAGAGAGCCTCAATTACTCTCGAAGAACACTCGATTCTGCCTGGGCACACTTTTGCATTCTCCAACCACTTGATTGGATTTGCGCATCGTGTCAGGCCGTTTTTAGAAGTTGGGCGTACAGAGAGGCGTTCTGTTCTCAGCCTCGCGATGCACGCCACCAATATGCGCAACCGCTTTAGTTACGCGATGAGAAATGATTGGAGCAATTGGCGAAGTAAAACACTTGTCTTTGCATGGAACAACGCTCATTTGCTGTGAAAGACTCAGCCCTGGTCGATATTTAAAGGCGCAATGCCGTGTTGTGAAGGAAGGAGTCGAGATTTTGATTTCTGATGTGAGTTCGCAAGCCGCTGAACAGGGTGCATAACTTTACGCCAGTGACATAAATATGCGGGTGATGAATCGTCAAGTGTTAAAGAACTAAGGAGCCAAATTATTTCAAACCCAAGGAAAGTGTACAGGAGATGGTATGGGACGGCAGGATTTTGCGCGAAGTTTGCCCGCACCGCTTCTCCCCACTTTCCATTGTGCAAGCCAGGGGATCCAAGTCACTTGCCTGTCGACGGTATTGTTCTGCTAGCGTGGAATTCGGTTGCCGATAAAGTTGGTATGAAATCGATGGCAACGGTCTGCACATTATTCTGCCCCTCAACAAGCAGCATGCTTTCCCCTTTCTTACCAGATAAACACCCCATTACTCGCTTGGAGAGCAGGAAAAGGAGCTTTTCCGAATGTTTCTCTAGCAGTTTTCTGAGGTAATCACGAGAGATATGGAGTATCGATAAAGGGACATATTATTCAAATATTGACGTGAAGGAGATACCAATGATGCTTCATATCCAAATGCAACGCCTGAACGTCCACGCTTGAAATTCAATACAACCGATTCCATGTCAAGATCCGGAGCCACTCCCGGCATTCTCACTCTGCCCACCACCTTGCTGTTCTTTCATCCTCTTCAATCTCTCCTCCGCGGCCTTGGCCAAAATCTCCCTCCTACTCATGCCCTGGGTTGGTACTGCGGCGCTCTGCCCGGTGCTTTCTGCGCCACCAGTGCTACTCACGCCAAGGATGAACTCTCCACCAGTCCAGCCTCCATGGTCATCAACTTCGTCTTCTCCGCCACCGCCCTCATAGTACTCCTCATTCCCAACAGTATGTCCGCCACTTCTCCAGTCCGCGTCCTCGACCTCTCTCTCTATCTGCTTGCACAAATCCCAGAAATTCCTATCATGAGGACCATGAACGTTGTGCGCCAGCTCATGACAAAGCGTCTTCCGGATCGTCTTGTAGTCCCGGTAGCCATCATAAGCGTCTGTCCGTAACCGCAGTTCAATCACTTCTCCCCGATTCCGATTCAGACCTAAGGTCCTCGTGGTGCCTTCATGATTCGACTGAGTATGCTCGACTGGGTTCATTTCTGTCAGAAGAGGGACCGTAAACTTGTGTTTGCGCATCGCAACCTTGATTCCCGCATCGTCTTTCAGTCTTTGCAGGAATTGCAGCGAGCGTGTCGGATTTGGGAGATATGGGAGAGGTCGTAGCGTTGTAAAGGTGTATTGTGATTCTTCCTGCTCTTTCTTCCAATCGTGCGTCTTGTATGCTTGAACTCTCTGCAAAGGTCTCGATCGCCGAGTTGCCCTTCTAGAGGCTTCCTCTCCAGCTTTGGCTATTGAGCCGGCTTCTTCAGCGGTACTGCCCATTAAAATAATTTTCTTGTCTGTGAATGAGGAAATAAGGAGCTCGGGGTCTTTGAACGGTGGTTTCAATAGACCAAGTTTCGAGATCATGAACTTTTGGTTTGTGGCGGGAATCGAAAAGTTCTCGGCGATGTCGTCAGAAAGATCCGATATCGTCGCATCGGATGGAAAGGAGAAGGTGTGAGGCTTTCCATGAAGTGTGAAAGTAATTGAAACATCGTCTGCTGCTTGACGGTCATCAGCGACAACCCTATCTGGATCGGTCGCCATAGCTGCAAGTTAGTTGTAAGCTTGCGGGTCACAAAGATTATTGAAAGGAGGATGTTTGGAGGGAAGGGTCTTTATTCGAATCGCAAAATAAAGTACATTGTTGTCTCGCAACCAGAAGTTTCCACCGCCCAAGGCAGTTGATGCTTCGTAATCGAGTCTACCGCACATGACAGAATCTCAATTGCCACAAGACTCGGCTTCTGGCGCTTAGGTTTCGCTTCTTCCCGCATCGGCAGGGGTAAGATCTTCAACAAGCGCGCCTCCCTTCTCGAAGCTGCGTGGCCTTAAAGATCCGTCGCATTTGAAGCTTCGCGACAACCGTCATCAAAAACACAATCGAATCACGACCAAGCTGCTGATTTACTGCAGCTATTCATTCCTTCTCTTGCTGCGCCTTCATCAGGACACGCTGCGGCGTACCACTCGGCCATCATGAATCTCTTCCGAATTCTGGGTAAGCTTTGAAACTCTGTTTACTCGGAATAAAGCACTGACTTTGGTGTAGCGGACATCTCGCATTTGATATCAATTCTGATATTATTGCACAAGATGACGCAGACGAACGTACGCTCCAAATTCTTCTTTCCGCCCTTTCCGATTCCCCAAACATAAATCCTAATTGTCAGGAGTGGCCCGTACTGACAGCATTCCAGTCCTGCTCCGGCATATCTTTCAAATCGCAAGCCCTTTACATGATCGTCTACGTCACCCGCTACATCGACCTCTTCTGGACCTTCGGCGATAGCCCCTATAACACCATCTTCAAGCTTCTGTTCCTTGGTTCCTCCGGCTACACCATCTACCTGATGACCACCAAGTACAAGCCCACTCATGATCCAAACCTCGACACATTCCGGGTTGAATATCTGCTGGGAAGCGCCGCCGTTCTCGGTTTCTTGCTCCCATATGCATACAATCCCTATGAGATGCTCTGGGCATTCTCAATCTGGCTCGAGAGTGTGGCTATCCTGCCGCAGCTGTTCTTACTGCAGAGAACTGGCGAGGCGGAGACAATTACCACACACTACCTCTTTGCGCTGGGCCTTTACCGCGCTCTCTACATCCCGAACTGGATCTACCGGTATGCGTTTGAGGGACACTGGGATTGGATTTCAGTCTTGGCAGGGTTGGTGCAAACGGTCCTGTACTCGGATTTCTTCTGGATCTACTATACAAAGGTATTGAAAGGGAAGAAGTTCGCACTGCCCGTATAGGGGTGCTACCAAATTCTTGTGCCTGGAAAACTCCAAATGCTCCGAGAAGGAAATACTGGGGACAGATTCTACGATTGTCAAGGAGATGCATATCCTCCGTGAAGGCTTTTCTGGGCGGGTGTTGATGAGTACATGGTTGGCGTTAGGTTGGGTTGGATCTCGATCCAACGGAGGGACCGGTTCTTAATCTTCCATCAATGCCATGATTGATGTACAGTATGGAAAAAGCATAGACTTGCGGCAATATCCATACCAGATTTTAATTCCATGCTGTGTTGCTTGCTACAATACCCTCGGGACTTTACAGCTCAAATTACTTTTAAAGCCAAAATACTTTTAAGGCTTAAGTATTTCACCGCTAAATCATCTATACCAGGGGCCACTAGAATGTCTACGCTGCCATAACTATCTTCATCTTTAATTACGCTCGGCACAAGTACTCCCACAAGTATCTTATCAAAGTGGAGGCCCTCTCCGCTTGAACCCGGTCAAGAATCACCCCATCACCCCATGCCTGCCACATAGTCAATCACGGAGCAGATGCAGGCACAGAACAAGGCAATTGTACTTTTGCAATCTTTCTTTCTTTGTATTGTACGACTACCCATATATACAGCCAACACTCCATGCAGTAAAGAAAGGAGACTCAATTTCTCAAAATACAAGCTCACACGCCATAAGCAGCTTGGCCGCGTGGGTGGTCGGTGGACACGCCAGATGCCATGAAGTTGGTCTCTGGATTGCCAGTCTCCTTTGCTGCGGAACAGCGGGCCATTGTTGGGGAACTAGAATATCATTAGTACAGCTCCTTTTTATGAATGTGGGAAATGGGAGTGCAGCATACCTTCTAGAAATAACATCTGTAAAGTAGAAGTTCTCAATAACCTTCTTTAACGCCTCGCCCGTCGACTTGCTACCCTTATTCTGATCCACCAACTGCACCTTGCTGAGCTGCTTCAGTGCTACCGGCTCGACGACATCGTAGCTCGCGAGCGTGGGGCTGATCTCTACCATTCTATCGCGGAGAGCGGCAACATCATCGTATGGGAGTGGCGCACCAAGGAACTCGCTGGCTGCGCGGATGATCTTCCAGTCTATGCGTGCGGCGCCGGGTAAGGAGGTTGCGGCTCTGGTCATCTGGACACGGCCTTCGGTGTTCACGTAGGTGCCGGCTTTCTCGGTATATGCAGCGCCTGGGAGGATAACGTCGGCGATTTGAGCGCCACGGTCGCCGTGGTGGCCTTGGTAGACGACGAAGGCGTCCTTGGGGATTGATGCTACGTCGAACTCGTCGGCGCCGAGAAGCCAAATGAACTTGGGCTTGGTGTCGGCGACGGCGGTTGAGGGAGTGGTGAAGCCAACCTCGTAGGCGCCAGCTCTTGATGCTGCGCGTTGAAGTACGTTGTAGCCGTTCCACTCATCAGTCAGGAAGTTGGATGCGTTCTTGTCCACAAATGCGCCAACCATCTCGTAGATTGCCTTGGCATCTGAGTGATCAGTGACTCCTGAGCCAAGGATGATCATCGGCCGCTTGGCAGCTGCGAGTTTCTTGCCGAATGGACCAGCAAGAGCCTTCTTGAGGGCTGCGGCATCAGTACCGAGGTGCTCGAACTCGAAGGTTGAATTCCAGGTCTCGCCAACCACACCAATCTCAAGATCAGAGCGTATCCATTGCTTTCGAATACGGGCGTTCAGACCAGCAGCTTCATGTCTTGGGTTGCTTCCGACAATCAGAACAGCATCTGCCTCCTCAACACCCCAGATCTTTGAATTGAAGAGGTAGTTTGACCGAACATCAATACCGTGCGCAATTGGTTGGCTGCCAGAGGGTTGATCAAGAGCCAAGTTCTCCGAACCAAGCTTGTTGGCCAGATCTTTCAGAGCAACCATAGACTCAACCTCGATCAGCTCTCCAGCAATAGCCTTGAACTCATTGCCCTTGGGTGCGAAGTCCTTATAAGCGGCGCCAATCTCAGTCAATGCTTGCTCCCAAGTTGCAGGGAAGAACTTGTCGTCTTTTCGAATAAGAGGAGTTGTGAGTCTCTGAGTCTTCAATCCATCACAGGCAAATCGTGATTTGTCGTTGATCCATTCCTCGTTGACATCGTCATTGAGTCTGGGAAGAATTCGCATGACCTCAAGACCTCTCGAGTCCACCCGGATATTTGATCCAAGACCATCCAGAACGTCGATCGACTCGGAGTGCTTCAATTCCCAAGGTCGTGCTTGGAAAGCATAGGGTTTCGAGGTGAGAGCTCCAACGGGGCACAAATCGATGACATTTCCGGACATCTCGGAGTCCAAGTTCTTTTCAAGGTACGTACCAATCTGCATATCGTTACCTCGTCCAGTTGAACCAAGCTCTGGGGCACCGGCAATATCGTTTGCGAATCGAATACATCTTGTGCAGTGGATACATCGGTTCATTGAGGTCTTGATGAGGGGACCAATATTCTTGTCTTCCGTAGCACGCTTTCCACCAATCTCGTGGAATCGTCCTCTATCAGCTCCGTATCTCATTGATTGATCTTGCAGATCACACTCTCCTCCTTGGTCGCAAATAGGGCAGTCGAGAGGGTGGTTGGCCAGTAAAAACTCCATGACTCCTTCTCGGGCCTTGTGTGTGAGTGGCGAATTCGTCTTGACGACCATGCCTGGTTGGACAGGCCATGCGCATGATGCCACGGGTTTCGGTGCTCTCTCTACCTCCACCAGACACATTCGACAATTTCCAGCAATCATAAGCTTTCTGTAGGAGGATTAGTGTTGTTTCGGCTTCGAGTTTGGATTAGACTCACTCATGGTAGCAGTATCTAAAGTCTCGTTAGCAATAGACTAGATATAAATATGGTTGCCACTCACCTAGGTATTGTAACTCCGGCCTTCTCGCAAGCTTGAATCAAAGCAGAACCGGCTGTGGCAAGTGTCAACATTCACTCATTCATGTCCCAACGTCCCAAAAATACCTTCTATCGAAACTTGCTTGCCATCTGCAACACATATTAGCTATCTGACGCCCTTCAAAATCTGCAAACTCAATGCGCCTTACCAACTGTAAGCTGCACCTCCGCTTGTCTCCTGCTTGAAGATGCAAATGTCCTGGTGGCATTGCAGCTCTGCCTGCTCGTCCGCAGAGCAGAACGTGCCAGAGTTTGCCTCAGCATCGTGATCTCTCGCCGTGTAGACAGAAAAGAAAGAAAGCGACGCTTTTCAAGTGGCGGGAGCACTCAATTGATATCTCAGAGTCTTGACGTTGAAGCTCGAGTCGCTCGGGACATTTCGCGCTAGGCGGTGGACCTGACTAAGCTAGGGCCAATCAGCGCTGCTTGGTTATAAAGCGAATTTTTCGACTCTTGAAATTCCTCTCCTCTTCTTTCTCAACTTTAAATTGTATTTGGGCACTTTTATTGTGGGTGTACTTGAGCTCAGTCTTGCTTCGGCGAGATTGTTGCTACTATCGAGTCTTCCTCTATCTTGTGCTCTAGAGCACGTCTTTCGGGCGCTGGAATGGATGCAAATGAGAGCTTTGGCTCGACGAATGCGCAACTTACCGCCGGCTGCTACATCACTATGTCCACTGGTTCTGTCTATTGGGGGAAATGAATGATGGCTTGATGAATTCTGGCAAATCCCCCGATGTGCGAAGTGGATCGAAGGAGGCTGGATACGACATGGAGAGAATCAAGGATTTCTCTCAGTCTTCCCACGCACTCAGCTTTGACTTGCTTTGCGCGCAAGTTGCTGTCAGCTCTTTTGAATGCGTCTCGGTATTCAAGCAAAATTTCCATTTTTGGAACCTGAAGGGACTCTCTGACTGGATAATTGATGAAGCGGGATGATTGATCGATGTGGCAACGACCTCACCGAGTGCCTATCAAGCATCTTGGATTTTTATTTTCACATAAACCCCTACCAGTGTCACAAATCTCTGTCTAGGTTAATTCACGCACTCCGAAGTTTTAATACAGGCTGTCAATTTGGGTACCTCTCTTGAACGCCCGCGGCCCCGAAGTCTTTAGTCACGTGCACATACATACTCTTCATTCCATCTCAATTGTATTTATGTGACTTTCCTACGTCAGATGATCTCAACATCCATCGGATCCCAGTTCCCCAAGCCAGTCCTGAGATGGGAAGGAGACAATTACAAGCGTATGTCAAATCTCGTTTAGCGTAGTCTTTCGCTATCTGAGACCACAGCTCACGTGTATCAGATAATGACTGCCACGACAGTGAGTTTTCATGACTGGAAAGGCCGCGAAGAAAATGTCCTCTGGGTCGGGAATAGTCAAATGGGTATCTTTGGCAGCCGTCGCAAATTTCGCAGTTTTCGCCTCTGCCGAGATATTGAAAAGGCAACGGAGTGTCCCGTTCCAAAAGCTCGCAGCTTAAAATCGCTCTTCTAGTTAGTCAAGAAATCAAACGATCTGGAGGCTTACATGTATATTTCCCAAAGCGACTGGTCTTGGAAGAATCCAGCATTAACGAAGTGATTGCGCATTTACAGTGGCGCGTTTGAGCTTGTTCCAGGCGGAGAGAAAAATATCGTGGTGTTGCTAAATGTTTGACATTTCACGGAGCTCGGTGAAGACTAAATCGGGTAGGGTAATATGGAAAGCAATGCGCTATGAGTGTGACCGCAGTGGTGCAGATAACCTGCGCTTTTGATATTCAAGCATGCCTTCCCCTCTTAGCTTCGACCAGGCGCCTCACAACATCAAAAAGATTTGAGTTTACACTAAAAACTCATCTGACAGGCACAAAATTACAATGGCCCTCACGGCCCGAATCCTGTATTATGGCTTCCGACCGTGGATGTCGGTAGTCCTCCGCTGGACCATTGCGGGGAACCCATGGGGGAGCGGCTCAGCGGCTGCACTTTCTGCTATCCGAGTCTAAACGCCTCATGTGATAGAGATAAATCAGTCGACCAATACTTTCAAGGGCCAAGATGTTATTCGGCCGAGTTTAGATTAACAGAGGCCTACAGTGAGGTGGCGCCCCGCGGGAACTATCTGAAATATATTAATCTCAGATTGATGCCCCAGCATTACAATTACATACTATCCCCCACGCCCTGAATAAAGGGCACTACCCACAATATGCCCACAACTGTGGATAGCCGACTAAGGGGGTATAGCGAATAAGATTACTAAGATTTTGTCACTTTTCCTGGGGATTCGGGCTTTTTGAACCTTCTCTCGGCGCCCTGAATCCGCTAAACTGGGTTTCTAGCCGGGTTTCTCACCACTCAGAGGCCTTCCTTTAACTCTCAGCCTTAGAAAAGTCGGAAGTGCCCTTTATTCAGGGCTCCCCGGGGGAGGGGGATAGTACCTAGCTCGGCCAGCTATCCGAACACAGTTTTCACTTAACCTAATTTGACAACTCCCTGTTTTCAATACTGAACAAAATCAGCTGGCTCTAACATGCTAAGTATAAGATTCAAAGCGACAGCCAAATAAGTTATGGATTAATATATTTCTATAAGTTTAGCTCGTTTTAATAGAATAAGCTATAAAAGACTGGAGCTTTGCGAAACGAAATAATGCAAGTACTTCCTTCAACAGGTGGACCTTGCGAAGAGATGTTCACGATCTGCGCCCCTGAAAGCTAGCTACAAGTGTCGATAATGCCAGCAATCATCCCACTACTTCCCACTACGACACAGATTTCTCTTTGTCTCAGCTAAGCATAGGCTATACCCCTAATTGCGCAAGGACATCTTCTGAATTCCAGAAGGCACATCTCGTCATCAAGTCCTCGTAATTTCCCTCTCCACTGCCAATGTGATTTATTCCATCCTCTGGCCCCCCAATGCTGAGCACGTTATACGAGCCTTCAGATGTGCTCGAACTTGTCACAGCATCCGACCAACCAGAAAGTGTGCCATTTCCTCGAGATGGATCTCCAAATGCAGCAAAAGACGCCCAACTACCACTCATATCCGTCGAAAGCCTGATATCGGAAGGCGAAGATAAATCCGCATACCGAGTCGTGGCCTGGTTGAAAACATATGGGATATCGCTCAAGTGTGAGATGCCGTAGTATGTTATGTTCTCCTCAGCATAGGCCGAGGCAAAGATAGTTTGATTCAAGACGTAGAGGTAATTCGATGTGGTTTGTGAGGAATGTTGGGTGTTGGCTTGGACCATAAGCAGACTTGGACATGCGAATGCCAGGTCTCGTTGCATCTGACTTGCGCGAAAATATTGCTGAGTGACATTTTCTGCCGGATAGCTTGGGAACGAGGAGGTAGGGTACATAGCAAGAGCTTCTTGGATGGACTCTTCTGAAAGACCAGGCAGTGTAGATACCAGCCATGATGCGACATCGGAATCCGAGGCAAGTGTGGTTGGCACGAAGAAAGATCCATCGTTCTCATTCCAGCCAGTAATGATATCTAGATTGTGAGAAAATCGGCCAGACATGAGAAGTTTTGACGGGCTGTCAGGAATAAATGGCGATGGCGATGTTGGGATGAAGACGTCCAATCCACTCAAAGGATCGACGCTCAACTCAT
This sequence comes from Cairneyella variabilis, assembly GCA_001625345.1. Taxonomy (NCBI): domain Eukaryota; kingdom Fungi; phylum Ascomycota; class Leotiomycetes; order Helotiales; genus Cairneyella; species Cairneyella variabilis. The sequence continues at coordinate 4,951 of AYLM01000924.1, read as the reverse complement.
ATTGAATCGCGGACGAGAGGAGGGTTGAGAGTGGCAGCTGACGTAGACAATCAAGCTCCTCGGCGCTGCTGGCACGCGTACAGTTGACCAACTTAATCAACTGATCAGTGTGCACAGCAGAAATATTGCTTGCAGTGCCTGCATCAGCCGTAGGAGCACCAGATTGCATGATTGCTCTTTTGAAAGGAGTCTTCGTGTCATTGCCGCCATATGCTGTAATCTGGAGTCCTACCCCTGTTGCTCCGTCACTTTCTCCAAATATAGTGACATTTTCAGGATCTCCACCAAACACTGAGATGTTCTCTTGAATCCAATCAAGAGCCAATCGCTGGTCTAGAAGTCCGGCATTCAAGGAGTTCGTGGCATTAAGCGCTAGCGACGAAGCGAAGCCGAAGATGCCTAATCGATAATTCATCGCAACATAGATGACAGGAAATCCTTTCTGTGATGCTCCAGCGACCAACATTGTTGGATCATATGCCGTGTCGTAGATTTGCCCTATAGTGTCTCCTCCACCGTAAATGTATACCATGACTGGCAATTTGGAAGCTGGCCTTTTGGCCGGCCTGTCCACTCTCAGAGTCAGACAATCTTCGGAAATATTTGTGACGTTATCAAAGATTGGAAGGCCCTCGATTGGAACTATTTGTTGCGGACATGCTGCACCGGGTTGACTGGCATCGACTACAGCGCCTTGGGGGTATGTGTATGATTTTGCACGAGCAAATCGATTGTTGCCGCTTGTGTCCTGACCGAAGCGTATGTTGAGGAAAGATTCCACATTGTTGGCAGAGGTTCCTTTGAGCGAGACATTAGCAAGGCTATGAAGATGGACTATAGGTTGAGTATTGTTCATCGTCCTGGATGGGAGAGAAAACGAGAGGCTAAAAGGGCAAAGTCCGCAAAGGAGGAGGAGAAGAGCGGAGTATGACATGTCGCAATATTCTAATCAATGATACTCTGAGAAGCTGGAATTGAGGCAAGAGCAAAAGTTTTTGAAGGGGGAAATCAAAACTTTATTATATCCATGAATTTAAATTGTCATACCACGCGTTCATTATTGATGTTCGAAAAGAATACGTCAGAATGCTTGAATATCAGCCACCTTAGACACGCTCATCTTGAAATGACTTGTCGAATGCTTCTCGCGCCTCAATGCTTATTACGGCGATTTCGCCCCACGAGTGGAGTAGCTACGTTAAGATGTCTCTTTTGAGCGAACAAGTAGCCGCTATTCGTTCGCTTCGCAACCGCGTCACGGACCCCCGGCTGCGTCTTGCTTACCGCTTTAGGAAAATTTGACAGTTTGACGCGGCCAACGTCAGACAAGCGAGAGGCACAATTAGGCAGTAGGCTAAGCTGGAGCACTCATTTCCGTCGGCCTTTAAAGTCGGGCGTTTTGCAATTTACAGCTAAATACTATATTCAAGTGGGATTGTCCGCCGGCTTCGTCGGGGTTGATCGTGTTTTATGCGACGCAAGAATATGCAGTTGAGCATCAGCGAGCTTACTTCGTCCACCTCCTGCCTTAAAATACATTAGGCTGCAATGAAATAGTCACCTTCATACTTTATCACGAGACTCTCTGATCTGGAACTTGCTGTCTGAAGTCATCCAAATCCAAATCGGCAAAATGTAATTCTTTTTTACAGTTTATTACTCGTATAGCAAGCACACTTTAAAAAAATTCGTGACCAAACTAGTACACTTGACTTTCTATATGGTATAACTTGGCTAGTCCTAACTGAAACAGTATAAATCCGGACTAATATAGCACGCTTCTAGGGGTCATGTGACTGCAAAAGCATACACCTCGCTGTCGCTTACTTACCGTCGCCTCACCCAACCTCGCTATCGCTATCGCTATCGTATACGTGCTTACTAGACTATACTATTATACACTTGCCGTTGCAGTTATTAGCATTGTATATAGCTATGGTTCTATTAAACCAATTGCTACTAAGGTAGCTCTATGAAATCGATTCGTTGCAGCCGTTATTTAGTTCTAATTCTAGTAGTAGTAGTAGCTATGGCGGTAACGGTGGTAGCGGCAGTAGCGATGGCGGCAGAGTTAAGCAGGATTGTGAGGTTGGGGGGGGGCGATAGTAAGCTAGCGCGACGAGGTAGCGACGGCGAGGGTCGCGCTAATAAGGTGCCGATAGTTATATGACCCTAAAACTATGCTTTATTAGTTCGGATTTGTGCTATTTTAGTCCGACTTGAGAGAAGCGTGCTAGTTTAGTCACGAATTTCTTGGAGTGTGCTATTTAAGTAACCACCCCCCACCCCCCTTTTCTTTTTTTACTGTCTCCCAATAAATAGCCACAGGTGCCTTTCAACCTATCCAGCGCAACTGCATCTTCTTACGGATCTGGAGAAGGCACCATTGCTACCGGAAGTCATGCATGCTTTGAACAAAGCTTGGCTGCCGGTCAAGGCAGGATCTCTGAAGTATTGGTATTGACCAATTGTTTGATGGTTGAAATTATCTTGAGGCGAATAAAAGGTGGTCATTTATGAACTTGAGCGATCACAAGATTGGCTGAGCTTGTTTTCTCGTGATGATAACTTTCTTTTATCGTTGTGCTACTACGGTTATAGCGCTTACAGGTGCTGAAGTCTAGCGATCCTAGGGCTACCTCCAGTCTTCACAGGCATCTTCACTTGCTAGGCTAAGCTACCGTGTCTGGTGCACAGACCACTGACACAACTTATGGCGTCATCCTCCGTAGCTGCGGATGAGGGATATCTCGGCCCGACTACCTCACAAGGGCTGAGAACTATCTCTTCGCCGTGAATCTAATTCTCTTGTACACATGAGCTCCTTCACCTCGAATCGGCAGTGGGATTTCTGTGGCCCATATTTATGCAAATCTTCAGCCCTTGAACGATACGTGACGAGGATCGATCACTATTGACAGAGTCGTCATGGTGAACTATGGCAAACCAAGTCGAGGATGTGAGAATTGCAGGTAATCCCATTATACATTCCTTTCCGTGAGGATTAGGTGAATATCAAGGCCAAACAGGAAATTACACGTGAAGGTATACATGATATCTCAGCTCCAGTTGGATTCTGCTAATTGGGACAAAAAGTGCGATGAAAAGCTCCCTGAGTGTGCAATAATGCACCGCTGATTCGTGGCTTCGGCATTTCACTGTCTCCGTCAGTAGAAGAACATTCCGTTTGCCAATTCTACTATATTACACCGCAAAATCTACCCGAAAAGATCATGCACGATATCTTTATACACAACTGCCCACTCTTTATCATCAGGGTGATTCGGAGTCCCCATTGCGTTTAGCAACACAAGCAATAGCTTACGCTTCCTCGACGAAGTTTAGCCACAATGCAGCTCATATATCTAGGAAGAGGTATGTGCAAGCTATAAGAGCAGTTGAAAAGGCAATTTGAAACCCCCAATCGAGGTCAAAAGCGATCGGACTTTGTATGCCGTTCTTCTCTTGTGTGGATACGAGGTGAGTCTTCCTAGATTTCTGGAGAATTATGTACCAAATCATGCTAACCACGGGTCTAAAGATGATTATGTTTGATTCGAAAGCGCTCCTAGTTTGGGGACGCATGTTGATGACGCTGCAGCCTTAGTGAAAATGCGTGGTCTATCGTTCGGGAAAACATTGTAAGGCCATTTTCTTAATCTCATATAAACCATCCTACTGACATTCATTTGACAGGTTTTAAGTCATATGCAGACGTCTCAACCTATCGACACTATCCTCACAGAGTCGGATTCGAGTACATTTTTATACGAGGATATCGAAACTAACTTGTTTCAAAGACGACTGAATTCCCCGGCTTCAGAGCCAGGCCAACAGCTTTCTTGTCCATCGAAATCGCATAAGCAGAAACAGATCCGTTGAGCAGCTTATTAGTGCCCCCAGACTGCTAGATGGCGAGCTTTCAGATTGGGCCAGCAACTTTCCGATTTTATGGAAATATTCAACTGCCACAAACCTCCACCCCTCCTCCCATTCAAGTTTCATACCACAGCATCTACACCGATACGTAAACTCCTACACCGCGCGCGTGTGGAATCTCTTCTGCGTGTCACGTCTCATTGTACAATCGATCATCCTCAGAGGGATCTCCTGGCTGGGCGGCTCATTGCCAACCTACCGAAAAGGGGTTGGATATGGCCGGTATAGAGAGCAATATCAGGGAGTCAGTAGACGATATATGCACAAGCGTCTCCTTCCCTCTTAGACATGATCATTCGACAATGAAATAACCCACTACCAACAAATCAAGTAACAAGAGCACTAACCGCCCATCACTGAATCTGCGATCACCAGACAATGCTCCCACAGCCTTGGGGCGGTTCTCGCTAATATGGCCGCTCTACATGGGTAGTAGCGCATCGTCGGTACCGGACGAGCATGTGGATGCGCGCACAGCTAAGGCTGATTGCTGAAAGTGGTGAATCACAAGCGCAGGTTTTGTGTGGTGGAGAAAGCCAAACGCTCTCTGGCAGAATCAAGGCTTTTCCGATTTGATTGTGTATGATGGATTCCCTGCCACAAAACACCGTGATTCCTCCGATCCTTTCCTCTCGCATTCTAGAGAGTGAGTCCAATAGGACTGTCTAACGTGGGTAACGGGGGTCTCAGATCTTGTGTGAAGCGACTATAGATATTGGGTTGCTTACAATCTTTCACTTTAGCTTGAATCCGGCTATAACCTTAAGTGAATCTATAAAAGGAATCCTAATTAAGTCTTAGACTATATTAAGTTCTAGCGGCTACAGCTGTTTACTTCTTTATGAAGCTATGCTAGCAGTCTAGAGTAATAGTTTAGTAATATCTAGGCTAGGTAGTAATTGTCACGCTTAGCTTTTAGCTTACCGTTGCCGCCTCGCTTAACTAGCCGAGCTGCAGAATAGGGGAACATTCTAGACCGCGCAAAGGAAGCGGGCTAGGCAGACATTAGTTA